>JARFOD010090549.1:0-17894 GCA_031763545.1 Mopalia muscosa | reverse complement strand
CGAAAGTTTGGGAGGGAGCTGTGGGGCCAAACGTTAACATTGCCGCTTATGGCAAATTAATGGTGGTCTGGGGCCAGGTATAGCTGACTGGTAATGGCGAGACGTATGTAACAGATGAAAACCATACCTGCCTCAAGCACACGGACTTACACGTCAATTGTCTGTTATAACATTATCTTCTGGGTGTATATAAATGTGCCCATCAGTTCTTAGTAATAAAAATGCGACTAGCATAAATTGTGCTTGAGCAAACAAAGTTTCAGGTGAATTCATAATTGATTGAGTCAGATTGTATGAGAAAAGGTCATTCATTCTCATTGACAATTGGTCATCATTAAGTACATCCCAACGTCAAATTCGTAAGGCAAATATGTGGACAAATTCAATTATATTTTACACCTTGAACAACCTGAATTTAATTTCTATGTAGCGAAAGTACAATGACCCAAACAAGTGCTTGTTCCCAATTGAAAATCAATCCTTAAACGCCACATATCTTGAATATCCCCTGAAAGACCATGTACTGAAATATTGCTACCGCAATCTGGTTTGTATCGCCTTCATGGGTCAGATGAATCTCTTTAGTTAATACACAAGTATTAACGCGGAGCCTACAAAAACAGGGAGCAGGCAGAGGTTTTAATCATATAACATAATAGCGCCACTATAGATACACGGATAAATAATCCATTATCAAGGGAACTAACTGTGAAAGTCTAGCTGATAATAGTTCTTGTTAACTCCCTTTGCCCTAAGATATACATGCATGTTCTTGTAATACTAGGGGCTCCAGCTAATACAATATAAAAACACAGGATAGCAAAGCGAAACTTCAATGCACAGTTGTCGTTTTCAAGTTAAAAGCCCAAAGAAAATCGGAAACAATAATAATGGCCTTTAACCAGAACAAAAACAGTCCCTCATAATCACAACCATAAAATGTGAAAATGTTTTTCCATTTTTGAAAATAATCTTGTTTAATAATAAAAGGTTCCATTAATACAAAAACCCAATCTTCCTTGAAGATTCCTTGACAGTATTAAAGCATAAAGGAACATATTTTCCTTAACTAGTCAGAGCTAATCGAACAATTTTTGTCCCCAAAAATAGGAAATTGTTTTGAATTAAGTTTTCATATTTATGGATTGCTTAGTTCCACAAGGACTTTTTCTATGAAATGTTAGTTATATGAATTGCTTTGCTCAATTCTTAAAGTGATTCGGGAATTGGCCCCTGTGGAAGCTTCAGTTGTAACAAACTATCATAAACGTATGCTGCAAGTAAGAGTATTTGTTTCTTTATTCACTGTTGAAGGGATCTTGTAGGGTTTCGCAACATCAGATTGTTGTTTTTAATATATTCATCTTGACAAGACTCACTGTTTATTCTGTATCTATAATCGCCCGGATGAATTATAGTCTCCAATGCGGCCAACCTTAAACATGATGTAAAATGAGTGTTATTTTGAAGAAAATAAAACCTTCAGTAATTTATAGTGACAGGACAAAAAAAAACCCAGTAATGTTGCTCTAACAGAATGAATAGGCACGCGAAACTTTTCGCATCGAACCTTATTTCTTCCCTTACTTCGGTTAGGTTAAGGGGTAAAAATTAGAAAGGTAATTTACACATTTCACATTCAATTTTCGGAAATCCTCAGAAATATTTGCATTGACGTACAGCTGTATATATACAATGGATTCGCGTGATTTACCTAGGTTTTAACAAATTTTGTATTGGCTAAACGGATTGGACACTTTATTTTCATTGTGACGTTACTGTTTTAGCTGGGGAAACAATTTCTTCGTTAGATCGTGCCAATCTTACTTTTTTTTCTGCTAACTATTTTAACATTTTATCTTTTAATTATGGGAAATTTGGTTATAAGGTCTCGGGTGTTTCGAATTCATTGATTTGACATGTTTCATATGATGGTCTTTGTACTGCTTTGACGGTTAAGGTTGCATTTAGTCTCTTATGCCGACGAATATAAATCTGTACCACATATATGTATATATTCTTGGAAAGCTTGGAAAGTTTGAATATTCAGGATTGCATATTTCTAAACAAATTGCAAAATGTAAAAAAATGAAATAAAAAAAATACTTTGACGGAGTAGAATAGTCCTTGAACTAGAAAACGGTGCCTCGTTTTTTGGGGGAAATTATGATTATAACGGTCCCAATGAAATTTTTGTCTATCCCACCTTGGAAAGTCTTATAAAAATGTAAAATCAGAAAACATTTGTAAAAAACAAGGACCAGCTTCTAGTCCATGAGGCACCGTTCACTATATCGCATTGTGCTATTTACAATGGTTAAAACTTATAGATTCAAACATGAATAGTTTTATAAAAATACGCATTGGAAAATGTAGAGTCTACTGAAAAATGAAGTGCCAGAAATAGGCAATTAAAAGTTGCGACTAGAATATATGATCATGGGAAACTAAATTATAGGCTCCAATTTTACTGCGTGTCATTAGAAGTTTGACATATAGTTTGAATACCTCACTTTTAATCTAAGCGATAATCAAATTTGGTTCATTTTGAGCCGAGAGGTACAGCAAGACTTTAAGTTGTAAGAATTATTTAGCCATTTTGACGAAAACAATTGATCCCTTCTTCGTTTGAGTTCATCTTGGATTGATAAATGTCTTGACAAGCCAATGGAGTTTCTTACTACATACGGTCGATAGTCGTATGCATTGGAGTTTCTTGGATAATTTAATACATTAACAGTTGCGATGTGTTTAGCATGTCAAAGCGAAAACTGCCCATGTGTCTTCCAAATGGTAATCAAAGTAATTCGAATAAAAATAAAGATGAATAATAAAATTGAACAGCAAAATGGATAACCAATAATTCTCACCGAGGCTATGATAAATATATTTTTGAGACACGTTAATTTTATACCAGAAAAACTGTTGAAACAACTACGCTCCTGGTACAAGATTCACATGCGTGACTAATCCAAGGTTCGCGTTACAACACAAATTGAACATGTCGCCACAGTGGGAGTTAAGACTTGAACTTTAATACTGATACAGCTGGTTGTCTTGTGTATTCTGGCATCATCGGCTCTGCGCACAAGTGGATATTGGTAGAAGATGAAGTGTGTCTATCTGAATTTAATTGACCACGGTTTGTAGGTCGCTTGTTGCATAATACAATGCAGGCGCCTCCCACCCGTTTTCAGTCAGCCATTAAAACTATAGGTGTCCACGCGTGCGTCGCAGTTTCAGTTTGTGTCAAAGTAGTTCAAATTGTTGAAAAAATATGTTTAATACAAAAAAAACAAACTGCCCTGAAAACTGTTGTTGATATAGATCTAATGACAATTTATTATATTAAAATTCAAGTTATTCAAATTTTTTGCTAGGTTTAGAGGAAAAAAACGATTCTGTCCTGGCATGATGCTGTGCACAAGAATAGCTTTTGGTTGACTGTTTAGGCTTACGCAAGCCGTTTGAGTAGTTTATCACGAACTTTTTGGGGATCTTAAACATCAAATGCAGCCGCCTCCTCCCTTTCAACAAAGTTTAATAAAACCGCCTACCTCTCTTAACATCGCAAAAACCAATACCTGTGAGGCTAAAAGCTCCCGCTGCTATAGCATTATAATGTCGCAGCTTGCTGTTGTCCGCTTTCCAGTTTGTCGCTATCTCATTTTAAGCAATTGTCATATATTAGACCAAGAGAGTAAAAATGCGTAACAATATTTGTGTTTCGGTGTTGAGTGTGTTTGAGTTTTTTAAGTGCTTTCTCTAATTTCTCTTCATAACGTGATGAGTAGTTGTTAAAATACAGAAGAGCTACAAAAGGGAAGGAACTCTGCCAATAGCACGACCAGCTCTTAAATGATCAACGATAAGGATAAACTGATCCAGTTGAATTCGCTGCATGGACGCTGTCGAAACGGTTCTGTCACTTGAAACAAATTACCTTCCCTCGTTTCTTATCTTATTGCTTTTCGATTACAGACCCTTGACGATAAGATACTGATTGTGTGTACCGAGCTCTGTGGTTCTATACCGGCCTAACTGCTACTATATCAGTCCTCTTTCAAATGTGTCTGATACATTAAGCAGCGGGCGGTTTGACGGCGAAATTCTTGTTGCTCTTTGAGGTTCCATCAAGAACCGATCTTTTTTGGCAAACTCTTTCCTGTATTTTGTGATTGTCCTGTCTTGTTTTTATTTGTTACCAATGTCACCGAGAGTGAGATCTTTCAATAAATATAAACGGATAAAGATACATTGACAGGCACATATATAGGTTGACACATATTCTCAGATATGTACTTCACCACATGATATTCTTCGGAAAATGAGTAAATATAAAATATTAACGGATTTTAGGGAGAGAACGCGTTATAATAATTACTTCGGTGTTTATCAACTATTTCCGTAATGACATCAATGTATAGGTTTACTCTCTACAGCAATAAGCTGACACCATTGAATGCTGATGACCTCTTCAAATATTTTAAAATCCTTCCGTCCGATATCTCAATAAGCTCCGAAACTCTAAATTCGGTTTCAATTCGTTGTTATCTACTACCATTTGACTGACAAAAAATAATACAGTTAGAAAATAAAAAGTTATTGTTTAAGAAGCGATAAATGTAGAACACAATGGCACAGTTGAATTATGGAAATTTGACATATTTCACATCCGGGCATTGGTCATAACCTGGTGTTCGCAGCATTAGGAGATTGCTCGTTTTGGACACGTTGATTAGTCCTTACCGAAACGAGAATATAACTGTAGAAATCCTGCCTGCTACCCTCTTAAAAAATATTGGTCTAATGGAACCCTTCTGTGGTTCTTTAGTCATGGCTCTTGTAGAACCCTGTATGGAACCCTCATAGCAACTGTTTCAAGTATTACTACGTTTCTAATTTAATCAAAGAACCTTTTTTTGTCGTAATGGTTCCATAGGGATGGTTCCGTCTTTTCTAAACAACTCTCAAAGAACCATTATTTCTACAAGTGTATGTGATTCCAATCTTCGCCCCTGACACCAAACATACCATCTTCATACATATTAATGTAAATTCCACGCCATATTCCAGTAAAGGGGAATTCATTTGGATTCGAGCTGGGATTTCAATATACATGGATATGTTACAGCAGGTTTTTGCCTTGAATTGCCGATGAAAAAAACGAGCTCTCTCGTGGAGCGCGGGAACTAATGCATGACGTCTTTTAGCGTCAATGATAACATCCCTTATGTAAACCTGTGAACAAAATATCCACAGTAATTACCACTACACACATATTGACTGTAATAAATGCTGTACCCTACAGAATTATACAGGTGTGCAATTTGGATGACTTTAGAAAGGTTTGGGTAGTGAAGAGGCAGGCGGGGCTGGTATGGTGTTGTTGGGTTTATCCCCCGAGGTATGGCTACACATCTCTCGGATTACTCTATAAGCCAGCTTGCCCGTACGCCTCATCTGTTCCTATATTAAGTGGCCTTTTAATGTTTGTGAGTGTAAAACAAACTATGCTAATTTGTTCGGGGTGAGAATCGTTAAACCATATCTATAGCGTATTATGGGCGGCCATCATCAAGGTCAAATGATCGATCGGTCTCGCGCTTGTCGTCTGTGCGCGCGTTATCTTGATTGTAATCGCAATGAAACCTCGCGAGACGCTCGTCCATCGCGTGTTTGGCTTCTTGGCCTAATCACGCCACAGACGGATTCAATCAAAGGCCCATCAATAGGAAAATGAGGAATGTCTATGTTGACGTTCTATAAGAGGCTATCATTCAACCCTGTATCCATGCCCATTCGCTGGACTATTTGCCGCTCAGGAGGGATGGAGAGGATTCCGCGGGAGGTGCAGCAGCTCGACACTCTCTCACCACGTAATTCTTAATGCTCGTTATAAACTCATCTATAGAAATGTCTACACTTGCTTCTACCCACTTGACGCCTTATGACAGACGTAAACTAAGGGCTTAAAATGATAGTTCTTCGTGATAACATAATGGTAGCTACTGGTGTATAAAACGAGAGCATATAAGATCAATTAAATTGCTCTGCCACATATGCAAGATTGCAACGATTTAACACTTCCACACTTCAAAAGAATTAAAAAACAACAACAAGCAAAAACAAATACCTGTGAAAAAAGACAGAAAACTCAAAACGTTTGATGGCAAATGATGGAATGAGTAAATAAAATTGGTATCTCAATGAACAGTAGACTTAACATTTCCATAAATAAATTTCCATAGATAGTTTCTGAATGTTATGTAAAATTACTTTCTGTATTATACGTTTTTATTTTAGAGAAAGTAAATTTAGCTTGGATGCGGATCAAACAAGGGTGCCTAGACTGTATTAATGATCGACTATAAGAATTGTTTTCCGAACACCAAAGTTAATTCCAAACGAACTGTTGGCGACTCAACACATAAGCACCAGTCTGCCGGAATCCATTATTTTCTCATCTTGTCTTCTTGTGTTTGTTTTCACACCAGCTAGATGGCGTCATTTAAGATACTTAATGAACACGAGTTTAGCCATTCTCGTTGTACGTTTGCTTTGGTTAATATACATAAAGAACGAATAAATAAATAAACGAAAGAATCGAGGAATCTAGGAATCAATTAATTAATGAATACATAGAGAAAGGGAGGAGGTAGGAAAGAGAGAAATGGGAAGAAGAAAAAAAGAAAAAAAGAAAGAAAGAAAGAAAGTCAATCAATCGTTCACTTTTTGGATTAATCGCACTTTGTCCACTCTGTCAATAAGCACATCTGCAAGGGGACCCATGCTCACATTACAATAAGATTATTGTCAAATGCGAAGGTTTCTAATGTAGGGCTATATATTTCGATAGATATCGGAGTGAAACACCCTGTGCCTCTGGTGTCCTGACTGTGCGCTCTAGAGCTTATCCACACACATTGCTATAATTCCAATGAAAAATCGAAAAAATTAATTAATAAAAATGACCTTTAATGCGAGGGAAAACATTAATGAAGACCAATTTGTCAGTTTTCAGGAGGCAATTAGGACTGACTCCAAAGTTTTACTTGCTTTAATTCAATTTTTTTACCATTTGATAAATATTTCATGAAACAATACAAATAAAGCGTATGCAGACCTTCCCACGCTAAAACCGGCACCCGCCATCATGTTTACATTTTCTCTCTATAAGACTTCATTATTTTCTCATCACATGATATAATGACAAGTCTGTGAAGCTGGATTCGCTGCTTGGCACAGACACTAGCCGATACAGATGACTGTGGTGACTCAGTGGGTTAATCATTACCATCTATAACAAACTCCATTGATTTGTACAGTGTGTAAGTTAATAATGAAACAGTTGTCAATGGACTAAAATAAAGACTTAAAAACTTGATGAATTATTAAAAAGGGAGTAGATATACGCTCCATTCTGTTATCAACTCTAACTGATTATAGTCTAGATAGGATGTTTGGTCATAGCCTATTTGAACTTCACCTAAGTCAACGGAATGAGAAAAAAGGTGAATGCAGAATCATGTTAAGAATCCACTAAAAGAAACATTTGGGAAAGGGCGATTCAATGCTGACTGCTTACAAATTTGTGATATTCCTACATATTTTGACTTCTTGATATATTTTGTTCCTCAATGTTTGGATTGTGGTACACCCTGTACCTGAATGACGTCACTTGTATAACTTACAATCATTGAATGCGTTTTATACACCTTTATTCAGAATGGATATGTCCTTTCTAGGGTAAAGTTACAACGCGGGTTCTGGAAACAAATTTTGTTTCCCGGCTGTTCTAAAATAGAAGCTCTATATGGATGGACCCGGTTCATAGAGTTAAAAGTCGGAAGCTTTTCAAAATAAACCAGAATCGCGAAACTTTCGCGACCCCGTACTGTTTTTATGACAAACTGTTTATTTCTCGTTGTCATAGATACTAACAAACACATCCGGGCACTTTTATCAGTGACCTCTAGCGGCAGTCAAAGCTATTAAGATTAAGTTAAAACCCAGAGTAAGTTGGGACATTTTAGTTTTAAATTTCTCAATTTTTTGTCGCAATAAAGGATCAGTTTCATTTAATTCTTGTTTTGTTTAAAAGTTCACTAGACCGATGTTGCTTTTGTTAAAGTAACCATAGTTTGTAGTTTAATTTATTTATTTGTAAGGTTTTTTTTGTTAACACCGTACTGAAAATCCTTTTACTTTCCCCTAATTTAATGGTGGTCTATGGAAACGAAACCTGTCTTCTTCAAATTTAACAGCCAATCACCCAAGTACACTCTCCCTTTGTTTTCGAACTTTAATCCAGTAAAAGTTAAAAGTTTGGAATGTGACAAAGCTAGAACGTTAAAAATCAAACAGTCAAAAGCATTTAATTTTATTATCTGAAATTAGTGAACGTGTTAACACATCGCCCGTTATAGTCTGAACTTCCCCCAACTTGCATAAAATAATTTTACACATGCATTAGGATAAATAAGACTTTTTATAATTATAAAATAAATACCGAATGTTTATCCACCAAATAAAACATTAAGCCATCGAACAAGTTCAGTGGCGTAGCCATTAATTCAACAAGGGAGAGGTTGGAAGGGGGGGGGGCGGATATGGGGTACACCCTTTCCACAAAACAAAACGAGGGTGCAGAGGCCTTGTAGTCATTTTTGGAAGTGTGCAAGAGCAGGGTAAAAGTCTGATACTGTTAAATATTCAATATCTTGTCTTCTTATCAAACAATTTTGCACATGCATATCATTGCCGAAACAGCCAGGGTCCAGGGAGAAAAGGCGAGGGATTGCTGAGAAATAATTTGGTTCATTTGAGGACTGAAATTTACACTAAGTCCCACAATAAGAACCATCTTATATTCAAATAATTTATCTCGATTTTTCCAAACAGTTATAAGTCCTGTACTCATTAACATTCACTTTGCTCTGATGTGATACGAATATAACCAATCATCTACATTCTGTTTCGAAGCTCCCAAAGGTCCCGAAGGTCACGAAACACTCGATGCACCCGGAGGTCCCTATACACCCGAAGCACCTGAAGGTCCCGAAACACCCGAAGCACCCGGAGGTCCCTAAACACCCGAAGCACCTGAAGGTCCCGAAACACCCGAAGCTATCGAAGGTCCCAAAACACCAAAACCTCTCGAAGGTCCCGAATCATCCGGAGGTCCCTCGACACCCGAATCACCAAATGTCCCGACAA
This sequence comes from Mopalia muscosa, assembly GCA_031763545.1. NCBI lineage: Eukaryota > Metazoa > Mollusca > Polyplacophora > Chitonida > Mopaliidae > Mopalia > Mopalia muscosa. The sequence continues at coordinate 8,675 of JARFOD010090549.1, read as the reverse complement.
ACTCGATACACCCTAAGCCCCCGAACATCCAAAACCTCAGCTTATCAAGTTGCCGGAAAAGCCAATTTTGGTCTTGTTCAGGAAAGCTTCTTTGAATTGTTCATATATTTGAGTCAATCATTCATTGAACTTATCGTTTTTTAAAGTGGACCGGTAAAAAATACATAAACTAAATATTTAGTAGAGTAAACCTTCCACCCATGTAAAAGATACACATGGATACTGAATCAACATTTCGGTTTATAAAACAGTCAAGAATGGAAAATACACATACAGATCAGTGTTTAGGATTGTCGTTCCACAATAAATGTTGAAGAAATACTTTACAGTCAACCATTAACATTGACAAGTTTATCCAGTAATATAGACTAGTAAAAACAATCGACCAAGGAGGGGAGGGCAAGAGGGCATGGCACAATCCTCCGCCAACTACTGTATTGACTAGTTAATTGAACTTATACTCTGTCGGTGATAAAAGTGATTAGAGATTCGAACCCGCGAATTTCCGATCTTGAAACCAAATCAACGTATGTGAAACAAAACTGTGTTCAGAGCTCGCACCCTGTCTTCATCAAAGTAGGTAGGTTTTATCTAGTAATGTAAGCAATTTATCTTTGTTTAGTTTATTTTGGTTCACTTCTCGTTTCTGTTAGGATCGAGTGACCAGCTTTAACCTGGACTTTAAGCTTAAAGAGGTTGTGTCGCCGTATAAACTATCGATAAGCTTTAATACGATTGACAGCCTATATTTTAGCCTTCTCAACTCTGCGGACCAGGTTTTGTTTTCCGCTTTTAAGAAAGTCAAAGGGAGCTGTGTTTATATCTTTAGAGAGGAATATTACTAACGGGATCTATTTAGAAGACGGTGTCAAAACCGGGTGGAGGCCCCAGTTTTATTTAGAATGGACGCCCGTCTGAAATCTTCCCGCTACGTCGCCGGTCCCATGCAGAGTACGGCAAATTAACGCACATAAAAGTGTCGGCTCCCGGTCAGTGATGGTCCTTCGCGGCAGGAGGTTGAAACGATCACAGCGTATCCTCGCACCCTACAAACGCGTTCTTATCAAGTGTCGTGATGCTGTTACGAGCGATCCATCACTACAATCAAGCAGTTGTAACCTGTCTTTAAGATACCATCCCAGTGATATCCTTATGCTCACATATTCTACAAACAGGGTTAACCTTCTGAGGAGTTCATCTAAGGAATATAAGAAACATCACACCAGTTAACGCACAATTTTGAAAACGCCAGTCCGCAACTTAGTAAAATTGGTGTCAGGCAGGGTGGAAGAATAATACTAGCTTTGTTTTCATATATATATTGATCATATTCAAGTCAAGTGTTTGAATAAAGAGATGGACTATTTACTTGTTATCAAGATTTATGTCTTAATCTTAACCTTGTTTTCGACAGACTGAATTAGTTAAAACAGCTTAATCCACATACTTTTAATCCACATACTTTTTGCCAGTTAGTATGGTGCTGTTCATAGGTATTTCAGTAAATGTCAAGGCAAGCAACAAATAAATATCACAATAAGCACTAATGTTCTATTGGACATAAATGAGATAAAAATTCTATTAAAAAACATGAAAGTGAAACAATTAATGAAAATATGACAAGGCTACGTTTAATATGAATTCGTGCTAAAAAAAACATTTATTTCTTGTCATATTTGACCATTTTTGACATTTGAACAATTGTGAAAAAAGTGATAGTTTCACGAAAATATCGTCTTTAATGAATAGTTAAAAATATAAATTGGATAAATAATATTGAAGTTTGTCAAATTTGTAAAACTGTAAACACAAATCCTTTAAAATCTATTTATTTATCTTGTATACAACGTATTTTTAAAAACCGTATACCTTTGATTTATCAGTATATCCATGGTAAGAGTTATTAGTCTTTTTGGTGCAATGACGTACCTAAAGCTTTCGACATTTGCTTAATCTCTGTCAACGTCCAAATGTTACTCAACAAACACTGTCACGTGATCGTTTAGCAGTTTATAACAATGACATGGCTTCACCAGATATGGACGTCGTCTTCTGTTGAAACAATGAAACAATTTGGGGAAACCAAATTAAGATTGGTCCAGAGAATATAGTGCGACTTCAATACATTGTCAAATAGAAATCAAACCGTTTTGTCGAGGTTTTGACTTTACGGTAGTGGCACGGTAACCATTGGCTTGCCTGTACATCATATAAGTAAAGCGAGATCGTGCACCTAACTCAAGGTAACGACGAAGCATTACAGTTAAGTTCAAAGATTTGTGTAACTTTAAAGGGAAGGACAATTGTTTTCGACCTAAACTTATTATTTTAATGAATAATTTTTTGTGTCTTTTAGAAAGTGAAGTGTAACAGTATTTTCGGTATTTTGGGATAACACTCTCTTAGTTTGAACAGATTCTAGTTAAGAAAATTTTGCAGGTAGAAACCCGTCCGGGAATCGAACACACGACCCTCAGAGTTAGGCACCGAATCGCCAGCAGTAAAGGCCAGCCGTCTAGACCACTCAGCCACCCGGCCTTCTACTATTATTATTTTATTGTATATTTTCAAAGACAAACATTTGTATTGCACTTGCATTCGACTGAGCATAGCCGTTAAAAAATAGTTAATTTTACAGGCGTCCGTTTGCTTATGTATGCCTTGAAATGCATCTGTAAGGACAAGGCGTATACACAAGCTTGGTCATCCAAGCACGATGTTAATCTGTTGAATACATAATTATCAAAATAGCTCCTTGAGGAGCACATACGTTTAGCCTGTTTTCAGCTGACATGTGGTTTTAAAAATCCGGTTTTAGTACCAGGTTGATATGTACGGTTGTTTTTGTTGTTGTTTCATTTTCAGCTTTATAAGAAAGCATCCACCAGTTCAGGCAATATGGGACAGCCACGACTAGATGATATAACTACCGTCTTTTTAAACAATGACGTCAGTTCCGCTTTTGTAATTGACTATTTAACGGCTATGCTAATTCGATTGCAAGTGTAATACAGATGGTTGTCTTTGAAAGTATACAATAAAAATAATAACTTTAGGTCTAAAATAAGTTTTTCCCCTTTAAGAACAGACGTCATTATTATGGGAGTACTTTTAACTACTGTACTGAAAGCGGAATAAAGTTTGAACTTGCTTAGTGATATGGCTAACTTGAAATAAAGGGCCATTTTGGCTGTAGCTCTGTTAAATTTGAAATCATCTGAAGTTCATTGAATGGCGATTTCTTCCCAGTTATTTTTTCAGGAAGCCATCACTGAAACAGCAACAACAACAACAACAACAATGTCTCTAATATACAATTGGCTAATTTAGAAGGACCATCCACTTCTAATCGACAATTCACATGAACGTTCGATATTTATCCACATTGTAACCTGATACAATGCATTTTGTTTCAGCAAATTTCTTACAAGCATAAAACAATGATTTAATAGAGACAAAGAATTCGGTTCTCCACACTTTTTTAAGACATCAGGTGAAGAGTGTTGAAAGCAAGGGCCGATAACTCTCAATATAGAAAGTTTTGAGATATCTTAACACTCTTAAAAGAATATTTTAATTCTTTTAATTCTGTCGATGTCTGGTAGCTTTTATAGCTCTGAATGTATGTTTCCTATTACTTAGAAGTAAACATATACCGGTACCTTGAATAAGCCGAACAAGTCGATTTTTGGAATTTCGGAAGGATAAAAAAGACAATTTCATGTTTGTTTAGTTTTTATTGGCACTGCATGTTAGACGTTTTTGAAAAACTCAAAGAATATTTCTATAGACAGCAAACATACTAAAGAAACCCAATAATCATTGATGATTTTTTTTTTATCTGAAGTTAATCAAAAGTCCTTTACTCGACATAAATAAAATTAGTCCACAGATGATGTCATCGACATTTTGCATTTTATTGGCGCCAACCAGGTTGAACATAAAACCATCACTGACTGCAAGGACATAATCCAGATGCCATAAAAGTCGGAAAGGTTTTTTTCTAAAATGAAACTTGATAAATAAACGGAATGGTAGATTTTAAAATGACACATCCCTAATTAATCGTAAACAGTCTTTAGTAGGAGGGCCCAAGCTCTTAGGTGATGTATTTCCCAATCTATGGTGGCGCAGCCAGGCCATAATTAAGGACAAATCAAGAAGGGGCGTGTTAAAACAAAGCTCAACTTGTCTTGAAGTAGTCCGTAATCATCGCATACATTATCTTGAAAAAACGACTTGCTCCACAGCCTGTAAAAATACACCAGTTCTCCGTATTTTTAATTTGATAAACTATGCTGATAATAAATATGTCCGTATGCTTGTCTTGAGTGATGACTTGGTCATCTTACAGAAATAGCAACACTCTTATATAAATAAGACTCGTAGGTGAAAACGAAAAACACGAAAATGTCTGAAGAGAAGCCTGAACTGAATCTAGATAGACGGAGATTTGCCTTAGATTTAAAGCATCAAAAGGGCATTAATTACTACACATAATACTGTCAATTGCTCCAAAAATGGCCGCTTGTCCGCCAAAACATATCAACATTTAAAATGTATTATCGTCAAATTATAGGCATATTATCAAGAATTATTATGTCTACTAATATCTATTTAGTCTATCGGGCTTTATTATTTGAAAATCTGATTTATATTTAACGAAAAGTCCTTATTCTAAACATCAATAAATAAACTGTTAATTATTATATATCAGTATTCGTAATACATATGAGTGATGAAGTTAAAAAGTTCGGATCGGGCAATTTGCGTTTATTCAGCAAGCACATAATAAACAAAGTCGTAATCCCATCCAAAGGGAATAAATACACACCTTACAGGTTAGTATTCACAAATATATGTTAAGTATTATAGCCCGAACAGACCACTGTAGAAATGCTTTTTCTCTCCAATAACCGTATCTATGATAAAGCCGTTTAACCTTCAAACGATGAAGCGACCTCTGGTGGGATAAACTGACGTAAGTTCAGAAAGTGTCAGACTGGGTTCAGAGCTGTCTGCTAAGTTTTGAAAACCGAACCCAAAATGAGCACGAACTCGGACTTTTACCCATGATATACTAACAACACTCAGAAACGGAAGATAATCAGTCGCTTTTTAAAAAATATATATATTGGCTAAAAAGGTCGGTCAGTATATTACGAAAGTTTATCTCTAATTTTCAAAATATTTTATACTTTTCTTGCTGTTCTTAATTAACAAAATCATAGTTATTAAGTCGCTTTTGAGATACAACAACATATATCCGACAAAAAGCTATTTACGAAATAACTTTTATTTCTTGAGTAAACTTTATACTGAAATACGGATCGATTGTAGAAGTAGAGCTGAAAGTCAGTTTATAATGCACAATACGTGGACTTAAGGTTAGCGTACACAATTGTGTTTATATCAGACCTTTCAATTTCAATTTTATTGACAAAGAATGACCCAAAAAGATTTTATTACATCGTTAACATGAAAAGCTTGAGTTGATTATATAAATGAGGCTTGATGAGCCCTTTATCTGCGTTTCTCACACCTCTCGCCAGGTATTATAGACAAACTAACGAGGAATATTGTATCTTGGACATCGATCAGCACGTGTTTATCAAGGCTATATCCCACCCAGTTCACGTTGATTGTGCGCACAGGGAAATTATTGCTTTTAGTGTATATAGTTGTTTTCAAGTTTGTTTTAAGTTTTCAAATTTTGCTCGTCTCCGGCGAGAGAATGAGGGTGGAAATTAAAATCTCTGATATATGGCTGGTATACTGTTACAGCATAGGCCTATATAATCTCCGCCGTGACTCACAATGTTTAACATATATGAGTACTGATCATCGTTCAGTGATTTCTTCACAAGATCGAATTCCCCTGTAGACCTCAAATATGGGAATGAATCCCACGAGCTGACACCAGCCATAGCGCAGGTGTTTTTTAATGAGATTTTCCCCCTGGTTTCCCACTCTATATAACTATTTAAATGCGGCGGTGTAAGAAGTGTGCACTTCGTCTCTCATGTAAGTGAAATATCATTAAAGAATAATTCAATAATAAAATTGAATAATTAAATTAATATTTAGTAAATCAAAGATAAGCATCCTGTTGGCTTAAGTAGTATTCTAACATAATATAACGTGACAGATTCTAACGTTCGCCTTGCGAGTTGGCATACCATTTATGTCCTGTTTGTGTCGTCGACATTCGACGAAGAAGCATTTGACAATTAACGGAAAACGAACCCTCGCCTCTCCGAGTTAACCCCCAAATCGCCAGAAGTAACTGACAACCCGGTCCTAGAACATAAAGCCGCCCGGTCTTAGTAGAAGTGGAATTTGTTTAAACTAAAAAAAAGTGTTATGCTGAAAAAAAAGAGCAAATACTGAAAAAAAGGCGAGATAGTTTTAGATAGCTTTCAGATATATCATAACTTAATTTTTTTTAAAGTAAAATGGGAAACAAGATCTCTCGTAACACCACAACCCTGCACTTTGAGCAGATGTTTACGTGTGGAGAAATAAGAATGCCTTCTATTGGATCAGGTCGTGTAAGTCATTTTTAAAGATAAAAAGCGAGTTTTTTTTATAGCTTCCAGATACAAAGTGTATTAATTTTGTTAGAGTAGAACATGAAGCATACCTCACGCTACACCACAACACTGAACTCAATGTGTAGTAAAAGTTAGAACACATTGTATTACTGCTCTGTCTGTAATACTAGCAATCCCAAATAACGAGAACGCTGTTAATGCATGGGCAGCTTCTGAGCGGCATAAAATCATATCAGATAATGTCTAACGTTGTCTTAAAATCTTATTACACGGTCAGACCATACTTATTCCTGGGTATCTTTATCTCTTTACATAAACATTTGTGGAAAAGTGGGCATCTGCATACGAACTAATGCTCCTTCCTGAGGGAAGAGCTAAAAGGAAATCTGTGTATCTATCCATATCGACAAATGTTGATTGTTTTCCCAATTTAAGCACACGGGTGGTTCGGAGGCAGATTTTACACAGGATATCTCGTTGTGTAAGTTTTAAGAGAATTTATGAGGGGCGGGGTCGGAGGTTCCACGATTAGGGTGAAGGCGAACCACGCAGGGATCGCCCCAGTTTGGGATTTCAGTTTTGACGAGAGGCAATAAAAGACAGGCCAACGTGAAACGATCATTGTCTGCCAGAAACAAGGACTCAATTAAGCGAGAAGCAGATGGGGTATGTTTCCGTGACGTTAAAGCCCGTACTCTCTCAGCGAAATGACATCGTAGACCGAGTTATTCTAAAAATCTTTATGTACAGGAACATACCGGTGAGATCGGGCCTCAATGCTGAATCAACGGCGCCTAAAAGTCTCCAAATGGACCATAATTTATAGAACAGTGAAATGATACAGCTCCTCGGCGCTGTGGAGTTCGGCAAGGTTGTCTTCTCTCCCATCGCTTGTTTAACGCCGTTAGGCGTGTTTCACTATCGCGAAAGCAATAAACGACGCCTTTATACTGATATCGAAATTCGATCTGGACATTACGGTCGTATCAAACTCCTTCCCCATGTGACAAAAACTCTAGATTGATATTTATATCCCAAAGGATCAGATGATTGAGATTAGACTAGACAACTTTTTAAAGACTTCCTAGACCTTAATCAGATTTATTTTTACAGATAAAACCATAGATATCTATATAAAATAAATTAGACAAGGAGCCTCAGCCAAGAATTCCACCAGAAATCTGTTTACACGTATACATCGAGATGGGAATAAACGATAGCTGCCCTTTATCGTGGATAATTATTTACGCGAATTTGTGTTAGCATAAACCAATAGAAGCCATGCATTCATACGACTTATTATTTTGTCATCGATTGGACAATATTTAAAAATGTAAAAAAAAAAAAAAAAACTTGATACATGCAGCAGCTACGACTCGGTACATCTCTTCAGATTTATCTTCGTATAATATTTTTGCACTGCAAACAATTTATATACATAAAAAAAATACAATATTGTAAAATGACAAAAAATATTATCAGAAATATTAAGATATATTTTATTAATTTAATAAAATAGTTTCCGTTTAATAATTTCAGAAATTTCAAACGTTACTACAAACGTCTTAACTCCAAATATATATTTGATTGTTATACAATGAATACGTATAGGCCCGAAGACATTAACTTTAAAATGCAGGAAAATATTCCTGGCAGAAATAGAGGTTATGGTACATATTTATCACCATAATTATTAAAAATCAGAAAGTTTTAAATATCCAACTTCATACATCATACAAAAATATATTTGTTAATCTATAAACCTATATACAGTCAGAGATAAATATAATCACGATAAGAAATACACAGTATATATTGTTTTATCACACAAAAATAGCAGTACTAGATCCTTTCGAAATTTCGTATAACTTCTCTTATGCTGCAATATATCTTTACAACACTTAGTTTTATAATTTTTATTCACTAAGAAAACAAGATAAGAAATTATTTTCAATAAACACTTGAAATACAATGTTAGTTTTGGTTTTGTTGGTATTGAAACAATATGTTAAAAAAATCGAAACCAGCTTAGCCCCTAGTCTTGATATATTTCTAAAAGCAGTCACACTGGCACAGGGATGTAAATCAATTAAAATCGAAGAATCATCTTATTGTCTAGAT
>JARFOD010090538.1:0-17895 GCA_031763545.1 Mopalia muscosa | reverse complement strand
AATTCTACACTACTGGTCGATTTCATTTTTCATTTTCTACACTACTGGTCGGACGTTTTTTTTTCTCTATACTACTGGTTGATATCGTTCTACACTACTGGTTAATTAAATTTCTACACTACTGGTTAGTTTTTTCTACACTACTGGTCAATTCTACACTACTGGTTGATTTTTTCTACACTACTGGTCGATATCTACACTACTGGTCAAATTCTACACTACTGGCTCTAACATACGGCATTACACAATATTGCTCGAGAGAGTCATGAAAATGATAGCCAGGGAGACAAGAAAGTAATATCATATGGTAGTCAAACTTCACTGTATTTTATTCTATTTATCATTTATATAAACAATAAACTCAAAATTATGACAAATTCATCGATCTTGCTGTGGTCACGGTAAAAACAGTTTTGTTACTCCAGATAGTTTTTCTTATCTATTATAGTCACGTCACATTGATATAATCTTTTTATTGACCTCTTCTCGCCAGCGGAGCTATTTAAAGGAAGGTAACACAAATATAATTGGTTTCTTTGCTGGTGCAAAGTTATATCTTAGTACAAGTACAAGTTATACGATCGACAGCTGTGAGCACGTTAAATCAGAACAGAATGAATACGACATTTGTTGGTTTCTGCTGTTGATATACAAAAACTATCACAGACTTCGTGAAATACATTTTAGCATAGATTTCTGAATGCAGGGCATATATTTTTGCAGATCCTTCAAGTAGCTGTCAACATGAAGAGAGCTGACGTGAGACAGTTCCAAGTTCAGAAAGTAATAACAAAAGTATATTACATTGCAGTGAAATATCAATTTTATAGGTAAATAAAATCCTTATATTTCATTGGTATATAAATAATAAAACGTATTTAACCTTATTGCTAAATAAAACAAGTTTTTAATAAGTTGAAAGATTGTCAAGGTGGAGGTCATTTGTTAGCTAAGGAAAAGCAGCCAGAGCTCAAAACAGTGCTTTCGCACATTGTCGTTACATGCATTCATTTGTCTTTGAATAATCATAACCTACCTATCTAACTGCACACCCGCACGCCCACAAAACCGCCCGCTCGCACGCAGACAAACGGACAGACGCACGCTCCAACCCAAGGCAATTAGATGTAATTGGCAATTTGTGAGCTAATTTCTACTGAAGACGGTCTCCCTTAGATCAGGCGTGTAGTCTGAATAGTCAGAGAGAAACTCAAATGTAACGAGATCCATACAGCAACAAAGGAGAGTTGAGGTGCCAGAAACTAGACTAAACTCGAGACAGCTGGCCAGGATTGAAACAATTTGCTCTCCCCATTCACATTTGTCAATTCGCATGCACAAGTTAATCGAAATACATAGGTAGAATGTGATCTAGTGGCCTGGCATAACATAAAATGGTAGCTCACATATACAGATATACATTTGCCATAAACCCGTCCACGCTTATCCAGATGCTTATCATATGTTAAATAGACGTTTGGCAGTTTGTTCCGAGTTTATCATTATTTAGCACCTGAGGAACAGCTATTGTTGGAGTATACCTCCGTCATACCAGAGGAACACCGTTCAGCACGGAACAGGTATCGTTGGAGTATACCTCCATCATACCAGATAAACACCGTTCAGAAGGGAACATGTATTGTTGGAGTATACCTCCATCATACCAGATAAACACCGTTCAGCACGGAACATGTATTGTTGGAGTAAACCTCCATCATACCAGATAAACACCGTTCAGCACGGAACATGTATTGTTGGAGTAAACCTCCATCATACCAGAGAAACACCGTTCAACACGGAACATGTATTGTTGGAGTATACCTCCATCATACCAGAGAAACACCGTTCAGCAGAGAACAGGTATTGTTGGAGTATACCTCCATCATACCAGAGAAACACTGTTTAACACCGAACATGTATTGTTGGGGTATACTTTCATCATAACAGAGAAACACTGTTTAGCATGGAACATGTATTGTTGGAGTATACCTCCATCATACGAGAGAGACACCGTTCAGAAGGGAACATGTATTGTTGGAATATACCTCCATCATACCAGAGAGACGCTGTTCAGCACGGAACATGTATTGTTGGAGTATACCTTCATCATACCAGAGAAACACTGTTTAGCACGGACTATGTATTGTTGGAGTATACCTCCATCATACCAGAGAGACACTGCTTAACACGGAACATGAATTGTTGGAGTATACCTCCATCATACCAGAGAAACACTGTTAGGCACGGAACATGTATTGTTGGAGTATACCTCCATCATACCAGAGAAATACCGTTCAGCACGGAACGTGTATTGTTGGAGTATACCTACATCATACCAGAGAAACACCGTTTAGCACGGAACGTGTATTGTTGGAGTATACCTCCATCATACTAGAGAAACACTGTTAAGCACGGAACATCAATCCGACGGTCGAAAGATTAATCCGACCGTGGAAACATCAATCCGACTGTCGGAAGATCAATCAAAGTATCAATACAGTAACACATATCAGTATATAAAAGTTATGATATTTAATAAACAGTATAGTAAATCAACAGATTTGTTTTGATTGTAGAAGGCCATGTACATACAAGGTCATATCAGTTCTTTATATATTCATTTCGTGTGGTATAATTTAAAGTAATAACATAGGTTATATGTAGGCTCAACGTCCACAGGATTGCATTGAAGATCTAAGCCGCTGGGGCGATAATGGGGATTATTTGCTCGGGTAAAAGCTCTTCTAACCCTTTTAAGTGTTGTGGCCCATCAAAATTGCCACCAAAAAGAGGTACGAAGTGGGGGACATTATTGTTCTGACGCAGAAATTGTAAAATATGATCGACCTCTTCTAGGATGGGCTCCCTGGTTTCAACGAAAACGCGATCGCCGTCAATTTCCCTGTGCGGAGTGTATATGCCCACGTTTTCATCAACAGTCGGTTTGGCATCTAAAGTCCAATTGCTTGTCCATTTACAACAATATAGAGAAGTTTTAACCTTCCTGGACATCTTACCAAGCTGCTTTCCAAGCTCAAGCATTCCTGTCCGTACACGACTCATGATGGAAAAAACACGGGTGTAAGAGACATTTCAGAATGCACATCTATTGTCCATTGCAAGGCCTTGATCAAAGCCAAGCAGGGCATGTGACGTCTTTTCATTATCGAGTCATAACTGTTATTATGACGATTTTGCCATTGTTTCACTTCTTCTGTTAATGTGTTCATTATGACGTTGCGACAAAACGCTCTTTCAATTTCCCCATATTCCCAGTGGTGCAAGTTAAGGCCAAGATGATTAACTGGTTTGCTGGGATCAGTTCCCCCAATCCAACATTTTATATTTTTTATTTTTATATATCAAGGCGTAAAGAACTGGAGCGGAAATGATTCATTGGTTAAAAGTTTGTTGACCTAAAACCGGGCCTCGATTCCGTGAAGCTGTCTATACAACGTCAACATATCTTAATGCCGTCAAATTTATCATTTTTGAATTTGGACTTGGCATTATTATAACAAAGTAAGTGTGTATCAATTACATGTATAAATTAAAAAGTAAATGAAGACTATTGACAATTGAGTAACTGAGTAGTTTGACAATTCAGAAAATGCAATGGGAAATCGATCTCATTTGATTAAAGTTCCGTTTTCTCGACAGCCCCTTGGATCGCGTTTGTGACACAGAGAATTGGACGTCACGCGATAAAAAAAAAAACTGTAAAAAAATGTTATGCGAAGAGCGGCTGTTTGTTTAAAGCTCTGTTAAGCCCGGCGTAGACGAGAGCTATCTGCTGAGTTAAGTCTCGCGAAGTAATTTGCTCAGAATGTAGCTCAATTGGCACCGACAGCGCTGCGAGACACGTTTCATTCCAATGATTTGACATTGGTTGACTCGCTCATGCAATGAATTCAAAATGGATACGAGTAACGTCATAATGTAACGTTATAAAAGAGGCGACTGCAGCGCGACTGTCGAGGGACAGTAACATCTAATGTGAACTTTATTACATAAACAAGTTGTGTTCTACATGCAAGTGTTGATTTCGTGCAGCACGACTGCCGCGTCGCGTCTGGTGTGAGTTTTAGCCTTTAAAAATCTATAATTAAGCGACTAATAGTCTTCCGAGCAACTGGCCACTTGGACCTCTCGTCGCTGGGTCTCCGCAATCAAAGGAATATGTATATACTATGACGTATAACCCAATATGTTACCAAAGAAAACTATGTATGGAGTTAACAAATATATATCCAATCATTGATATGGTTCATATAATCACTGCGTAAGTTTTGTGGTAATTTATTTGAAAACGCGTCAGGTTTCTACAAAGTTATTAACGTTAAAAAATAAACGTGTCTCCTGTCACTTTTCTTTTTATTGTATAGTTGTCATTCATTGGGCATGGAAAATGTACATTGAATTAGTTAACAAATATTGATCGCTAAATATTACAATACAAGAGAAAATGTGCATAGTACCACATTATAGACGTGTCGTTATATGGTTTCATCAATAAACATCTGTTCTACTTCCCATAGAATTATCCTTGTCGGAAAGCCAAACAATATAAAATCTTTTGGGGTATTTATCGTCTATCTGAACAGAGAATTGTCTACATTCAAGCAAACTAGTTTGTTAATCTGGATCAATTGCTATACTTTTTGTGAGAGTGGGTTCGGGTGTAACGCCGTGCTAAATTAGGTTCGGGCGACAAGGGGCTATAGTAGGGGAAGGGGAGGTACGCTGATAGCTGTTTTTAAATTCCAACATGTCACGATCGCTAACTTGTAATTTAACATGTAAACCTTAAATTGTCTTTTGTAAACGTCCTACAATCTAAGAAATAAAAATATCATTGATGATCGAAAAGCCACTTCCAATGTATCAGATTTCTCCTTACGAGGGGTGAGACGATTCAAATTTTTTGTTAAGATGAGACCTGTGTATTTATCTATGGGTAGCAAAGTTGGATCGTTCTAAAAGGGTTTTTGTTGCAGGTGGTAACTAAACAAAATTTAATTTTTATGCAATTATCAGATCTAATATTTGGTATTTTTTTAAATCCTGAATGAAATATAATAAGTGAAAACTTGTCAAAATGTTATCTTTATTATTTCACATTTAACGTATTTCATTGGAAAGTAAAAGGTTAAATATTTTTTATCTTTGATAAATACTTAAGAATATGTATGTATACGGGCGCCGTGCCGCATCACGAACAAAAAGTTTTCATAAGCTACTTAAGAATTTCTTAAAGTTAAGAAAAACTTGGCAAATTTTTTAGCCTTTTGTTTGACCATGAAAAAAAAAATATATGAAATAACTAAGTTGACATTATATTAATTTCACTTTATAATCTTTCTTTTATGATCATACAAAGTTAAGAAAAATGATGTTTATGTATTGAAAATGATTTTGAAAATTTAAAAGTTGTTCTTAACTTTAAGAAATACTTAAGTAGCTTTATGAATACAGGCCCCAGGCCCGGTTGTTCAAAAGTGTATTAACTTTAAACCATTGTTGTACGACGTCACGTCACAAATGAATTTCTTTGTGACGTTACAAATTTAAGCCTGACTTAACTTTTGAACAACCCAACCCAGGGCAACAGCAAGCAATCTCTTTTCTCGCCTCTTACAATCGACCGTATCGACCGAGTATTCTGCAGGGCCATGGCCCACCCGCTCCCTCACGGGGCAGGCCATATGGAAGACTAGCTTTATGCTAAATGTGTATACCTAGTATAAAGAAAGTTATTATTATTATTATATACTGTAAAGCATATTGCTTAAGTAGACCTGATATTAACATAATTTATGGAAATTGCTTGATAAGTATAGGTTATTGGCTTGTATGGTCATGCATGGACGAGTCTTGGCGCTGTCGGAAGCCACGAGCTTGCCAGATTATTGGTATAATAGGGTATACCCATAAACTATTATTATATACCCACTTGTCCTAGTTATTGAAATTAAAACAGAATATCCGACTATCTGAGATTTATAACAGATATTTCTTTAATTCATTTCAGATGTTCTATCTCATTTAATTACGTTGCGTGACACAATGTAATTTTTTTCTTTGTGAGGCGCAGTAAAATATGTCTACGAAACACAAAAACTACGGAACTGCGACGTGTGAGTGACGTCTGAAAGATCAGTATCCAATATCGTGTGTAGTTTGTACATAATATCGCAGGGATGGATATTTAGGTATATAACAACACAGCATATAAACACAGCAAATAAACCGACTTCATGTAAATTTAGTTTTTATTTGTCCTGATCTGTCTTTCAGATGGGGGATTTAGATTGGCGTAGAACAACGTACGGAGTTGTTGTCATTCAAAGAATCTATACCATGGACACGTTCACAACCCGCCTTTTGACTGACGATTTCTTACATAAGATAAGAGACGATATGCAGATGATCCGAAATGCCCGGATGACCGCGGTGCTCCGATTCTGCTATGTCTTCGATCAAGTAAGTTTGAGTGGATAGTTACGCCAAGACGTGCATTTTTCGAAAATTTCCAGAAGTAGATAATCCAGGACTCAGTTATTGTTTGTTTGTTTGATTGGTGTTTAAGGTCGTACTCAAGGGTATTTCACTTATATGACGACGGACACAAATATAGAACATCACAAACAAATCTGCTTCCCGTTACCCTTTAGCTCTGCGAACACCAGGGCAACAGAAAGCAACCTCTTTTCTCGCCTCTTACGATCGACCGAGGAAGCCGAGGGAGTATTCTACAGGGCCATGGCCCACCCGCTCTCTCACGGGGCGGCATAGAAATGGAGAAGATGACAGAAATGGAGTAGATGACAAATGACACCTAGATAACGATATAGAAGTATTAGGTGTTTTTGGAGGTATCATAGTTTAACGAATTGCTCTGGTTGATTTGTTATACAGGTTACAGAAGATAGTTTACAATAATTATGACTACCACAAATGAAACTAAACCATAACTTGATATTTGTTCAAATTGTTGTTGGAAGGTTTTATTTCAGCTCTACTGTTTTCTGTGACACAAAAGATCAACGATGTATCAGTACACACTGTTTTTCTGTAAATAAGCAAGAAGCTGTTATATCGTATTTCATAGCAATGCTAGAACGAATAAAAAGCTTGACGCGTACTCTTTTAATCAATTAACAGCTGATTCAATGGCGTCATCGACTTCACAATTAGCATAATAGAAAAAAAACAAAGAACATTTATACTCATCTCGTGATTTGAAACATCATTGGAAGCATATTTTGCTTTTGTCTTAATTGCCGTTTTATCATGTACACTGTAGGTAAGCCACCTGCGCAACTGACATGACCATAAAAAAAATAGATATCCCATAAAGCTGGATGTACATAACATAACATAGCTATGTGGCATTAAACAAATAGAAAATTCCAAACGATAAATTTATGCATAACTAAATGTGACAGTACATATATATCCCTGAACTTATTTACGTTATATACACTCCCCTTCTGTTACAAATGCAACCATTATCTGTCGTTCACAGTAAAGACTATTGGGCGCTATCTCTTCAGAGAGTGTATCCTTGAAGGGGGGAGAATGAGTGTTAACATATAGTCTATAATCACCGCGCTGTGTAACTGACGTAAGGTGGAAGCGTCATGTCATATAATTTCAGTATCCATAAAACTGTGCTGAAATAATGTCGGTGAATTTTAATCTAATGATAATCAATGTTCGAAAGGGAGAAGCCATATGACATGAGCAGTTCACCCTACAAGAGCTGTCAAATCGGTTATGAAATCAGCTCAAATGCAAGTATGAAAGCTTTCCATACATTCCGAATACCCGTTGTCATAACTGTTGATTATCCGGATTCTTTCCACTTAACATGCAGCTTGCATGTAAAATATAAATCACGTTTTTTTTTTAAACTTATTTTTAAGCGTTCCTCGAAATCTTGTGTTGTTGATAATATATTACAGACATTAAACGCATACGAAGACTTTGCAAGGCAGCTAAATTGAAAACAATACATCCCATTGGTGTTTTTATTACTTGATTGACCAACAACATATCGAAGTATAATTATGTGTAACTATTTTCTTAAGGTGAGATTCAGATGACCCAACGGGGGTCAGCCTTGTCTCAGTTTTCAGGCGTTGGCTGTCTGAAGACAATGATTCGTTAGTCCATGTCAACTGATCATTAATCACAATACACCACATGGGCTATATCTCGGCATTATCAGATTATCACACAGAAATGCGACCAAAAGGAACATAAATTGACATAACTTCTTTGAGTGGCATTTAGAAGCAGGGATAGTAACATAACAAGGTATTTTATGGATATACAACTTCTGGATTTATTGAGGAGCAACGTTTCGTAGCAGATACTAGCACCGTTCTCAAACTAATGACTATACTACATGAGTGATTCTATATATACAAAGTGAGTGCACCACAGGTGTGAAAATCAGGGTAAATGGCTTAAAAGGCTTAATCTGTACAGAGTGGGGTAAGAGTTTTTTTAACAAATGCATGATTATATGACACAGCTGGAATCATACCATCAAGAGATAAACATAAACAAAGTCCTTATGAATTGCACAGGTGCATAACAGGATTAAATTTAGTGGACAATCTAAACACATATTTCTGTTTTCATATCAGAAGTTGGAGATTACCGCGCTACACCGTTAAAGGTTTAAATCAAGCCATTTTCCATCATTTGTCTATTCTAAATGTTGCATGATACCCGTACAGTCATAACCGTGTTGCAACAGACTAAAGTTTGTGTATTTAGGTAGGAGTTTTAACACAACAAGTACTAAAATGTCTAAAATGACAACAGGTTAAGCATAAGTGTTGTTGATGGACATCTGGAGTGATAATAAGTATACTGATATAGGTATTACAAAGTTAACGATGCTCATTTTGTATTTGTGAACAATTTAATCATCGACAGTACACAAGTGTTACACAACCCTCACCAGGGTTATGCAATACTCTAGATTACTTCGTTAACTAACAGCCAAGAGAATCCCATTTTATCCGCATGAAACCTTTCATTCTCAGACCTCTCCCGACGGCGCTTCCATACGTTAACGATCAGTTATTGCATAACTTTTCTGATAAATATAAGACAGTTTACATTATGCGTAATGCCAAGAAATGCAAAGTCATATTGAAGAACGTATTTGACAAATAAAACTTCAGGTCCTGAAGTGCTATCTTTGAATAAAAATTCTTAAAGTACTGCACGATTTCGGTACAGCTTACAAGTGAATACCACAAATTGTTCTAGTGCGTGTATCTTAAAGAATGGTAATGTTCACTTGTAACGCAGTTTGCAGCCATCGGTAAATACACACGACAAGTCACATTCCCTTATAAAACAGATAATTCTATTACTTAACACTGCATAGCAAATATACATTCTTTAGAGAATCAGATGTCCTATGTTCCATGGTAACTGTTCAACCCTCAAGAGTGCCGTGTATGAATTTATTCAGTGACGGATGATAGCTTTATCGCGGAATACAGAATATAAATTTGCGGAAAAACGCCTTAGAAACAAAGCTGTTGACCCAAGAGGTTTTTGTTAAAAACATTTACTTGTCCTTTGAGATAAACTATTTCACATATTTACGGCATGCACTAATTTAAACAATATTGGTTTAACCAAAAAGCAAATCATTCAAACCATATGTTAAGGTTTGAAAATGAGAATTGCTTCGTCAACTTAAGTCGATCCCGTGGGTACCATAGTTAGGAATTAGACTTCCACGAACGCACATAAATTGGGATAACACTACTAAAACCTCAAAGCATTGATTCGTCTCCAGCTATATTTATTTATTAATTCCATCTCCTTATTCATTGGCTTATGATTCGCTGTTTAAGCATGGACGAGTGCGTGCATTGGACGGCATACCCTAGCATTCAGTATAACCCAAGACAGTCCTACTATTGAAACGTGTGCACATTTAAATAGACAGGCGTTGATGGAAACGTCATGTCGCCTTTTGCTCCCTTTGCTAAGGGACAGCATGAAGAGGGCCTGTTTGTCGTGTCATTGTATTCTGTCTTTTGATTTCCTGTGTTGTGTTTGACTGTTGTCTGTGACAGCGATTAGTGGAATCGTCTACACATTCCAGTGAAACAACCCTTTGTTTACAGTGTTGAACCCCAATCAAGCAAACAACGGACACCTCTGAAATACACTTTTTAAATATAATCATGCTTTCAACTGTTAAAGAGATACATTTTTCCAGTTAAAAAACACAACGCATGGGATGATGGTATTGGGAGATGTGTTTGCTGTTTACTATTCTTGATATTCTACGTATCATTTGATATCGGTATTAAGTTATTCTTTCCGAGTCCATAAACCGAGTCTCGAATTCGGATAAATGCGAAAAAGTTCCAGATGTGTTATCAAACTATAATACAAACAGAATATGAGTAATTGGAGTCCACATTATAAAACTATCCAATATTGACTACAACTCAATCATAACTCGGAACAAGGTAGTTTATAGCCCCCAAATCCATTTCAGTCCCCTGAAACTAATCAAACTATAATACAAACAGAATATGAGTAATTGGAGTCTACATTATAAAACTATCCCATAGCCATGGACTTCGACGAGTCCATTTTCAGTCAGCCTTTATAGTGGCTGAGTGTACAAACTGAGCATGTATGTTTTCATTAATCTAAGCATAAATACTTCTCAAACAAAATTTTACCTATAACTTAAAGTACGGCGAAAAAAAACTTTTTCACGAATATTGTTAAACAGATTATCTAGATTTATTTCTTCAAAAGCTCCAGATGTGCATAATCTACTTTCTTGGTATTGGAACCGAACACACAAAATATTTCTGTTTCTCACACTTGTTCACATACATTCTGTTTCTTTATATAAAATAAAGACTTGCCCCAAAACATCGTTATGCCGCATAAAACATATGTATTTTTTGATTTGCAGCATTCAGAAACTTTGTATGACCTAATATGTCTTTGCATAATTTTAGTTTTTTTCCCCCATTGGCTTTTGCCTTGACTCGAGTACGAATATATATAAAATATTCAAAACGTATAGCACGGAACATCATTATGATTCCTACATGTATATATAAAAAATGGTACTGATGTATCTGTGATATTCACTATTTATTTTACACTGGTCCCTTTGGCTATATTGTCGCACCGATCCATAACAGCATGTATGTAATTACCTTCCATCTTCGTAAATGTCAACCTAGTAAGATGTGGTATTAATCAATAAAGACATGCGAAATGTTGGCTGCCACTCCATTAGACATCCGTAATTACACGTTAAAAGCGAAGTAACAAGCATATTGATTAAAAGCTTTCAGCCAAATACGAAATGTATTTAGTATCAGAGAAAAAATATTCAGTTTTATAGTGTTATTTGTTAGTCTTATGCAGACTCGCATGAATTCGACCTCTGATTAACATCTGATCAGTTTGTGACTTACACCTGATTCCAGTGAATCATCCTACAATCTGTATTCATCAGCAGTTGTCATTTACCTCAATTGTGATTCGAAATTATAAAATGTCAATATTACAGCACGGCATAAGATTGATGTGTTATATAAGCGGTAACATTTCTACATGTCTTTTCATCATGATAGCTCATTCAGTCTGTCGACCCTCAGATATACGAGTGAGTCATACGATCCGGCACTCACAAGGGTGGTTTTCTCGCGTAAGTATTTAAGTGAAATACCGTTGAGTTCGATATTAAACCCCGATCATACAAACAAACACACATGAGCCGGACGTTTCAAACTAGCACTGAAACAGAGAACAACCAAACCTAGTCGATTCCGTCTCTGTTATATAATGCTTTAATACCAAGTTCTGTTTCTTTGAATTGTTACTAATATCCAGGCTTGTTTCAGGCCTGTCGCCAATTTATCTAATGTGTTAACACGTCAGCATGTCTACTCAGTCTGTAGATTTCAGTTGTACTGTCACGATAGTTTAATACTCCTCTAGACGAATTATCAACTCGAACGTGTTTTTGTTAAGATAATTTAACCTTTGACGTCATGTCAGTAAAATATATGACGGAAATCCTCGTGGATGTCGCTGGATAGAAAAAGTGACCAAATAGAACAAACACAAGACGCAATACAGAGAAGTCATAAACACCTTGCTGCTTACCTTGGATCTGAAAATACCAGGAACATCCATCCACCCAACCAACTATACCATATTACTATGTTTACCCACGATAAGAACTGACTGACACAGTTCTTACCATATACGTTCCCGTTTCACGAAAGGGTAAACGTAAGCATTTGGGCTCAAACTTTTAACATGGAACGGTTTTAGGGCAGATTCAGCAATAAATGCGACATTTGGATACGACACGGATCTGATATATAGATTAGTGTCAGAACTTTCCAATGGTAAGCTTCTCGTGTTTATCCTTCTAAACGTCCAGGAATGACATAAATCCGTAACCGATGTCAGTGCCAGAATAACCCAATCTATGATCCTCCCTTTAAATTAAAACGCAATCAGAAAATATCTCTTCATATATCCGAATCACAGACTGGATCAGGTCAACGAGATTCATGATTTATAGAAACTAGAAATATCGCATCTGGAAATCGTGGGTATTATTCCTTGGTAAACTATATGGCATTCCCGTCAGACAGAAATAGCGGTTTGTAAAGCTGAGGTTAAGGGAATTCGATTATTCAAATAAATGCAAAACGTGCATTTATGGGAACCGGGAAATATGCCTTCCGTGTAGGCTTATATAAGGATATAGTTTACATCAGAGATTTGAACTTAGCACCTTATTATTTTATGTTTATTCTCCTAAATGCCCCGGATTTAAACTCAATTCATGTGATCTTATAAATATAACATGCTTATTTAAAATGATTTTCTATACGTATTATAGAGTCCTTTGCATTATGTATTTATGTTAATGAAGACACGTTATTACAGTGGCAATTGGAGTATAGCTGTCAAGGTCAAGTCACTATACACCATAATGTAATAGACTAACTGTAGACACAAACCTGCAGTATCAGCTCAAAAGTCCGATGTTATGGCTTCGGTAATCGTGGGGGTGGTTTTTACGAGGTTTTGTCCCGGTTTTCAACTATAATAAGACTGTGTACAGTGGACAATCCGTCGCCATATAAGTGAAATACCCTTGAATACGAAGATAAAAACCAATCAAACAAACAAACAAAAATCGCTTTTTAATACTGGGTATTACACGAAGTATACAAAAAAGGCCCGCAATTGAGTGTAATTTAAAACCAAATCAAGCAATTGAGTTAACGAGCTCTTGGGGAGGTTTCCCCATAGACTGAAGTTGCAGCGGCCAGTTAAATTGGTAAAGAATTGCTTTTTTCTGGTGATTGTTTGTCGTCGGGGCATGTTTTGTGATAAATTTCGTTTTAAGGGCAATGTCATGCCGCAACCAAAACTATCAGTAGGACATATTTATGGTGGGGTAGCTTATAATATAAAAAGAATATATACGAATATAACTAAAACAGTGACAAGACCATTCTTCTGACAAAACAAAAAAACAAACAATAAACAAATACCACTTTCGTAAAAAAAATCTGAAGAGCTGGGACGTAGTCTGCTTCGTATAACGACCATATTAGAAGCCTGCAAATCATTTTCCAATAAGTTGGTCCTCATTTTGCACAGCGAGACTATATACTTGGTTATATTTCACAAAGGATATGGAAGAAAGACACTAGAGGGACAACTACAAACACACATATATAAATAAAATACCAAAACGTAAGAAATGTTATTATTCAAGATCAATCCATATTGTTAGTGCAAGTTTCGTATCTACGGCCCTTGGGTTACACTAGTTATTGTTGAACATGAATTTTGTCTGATAAATATATTTTTTCATTTATTCTCTTGGGTAAGATCCAACTCTTTTTCTCTTAACTGCTGAAAGAAACAATCGATATTTTGCAGAATATAGCATCCCATAATCGAAACGCCTTTGGGTAATGTTTTGAATCTCGACGGAGGCAGTGTGCCTTTAAACAGAGATTTCCAGTTCTAAAAGAAATGCAAAGTAGCGTGGAATTGCATACCAAAGGTGATAATGTCTCCAGGGCTTTTATACAGTTATGTATCGATGATTAAATTAAGGGCGAGAAAAAGAGTCAGTCGTAGTTCGATTTATTATTTCGTTACCCAAGCGCAGAAAAGTCCTTATGCTACCAAGTGTACAAAATGGTTATATCACAATTGTCAATGGTAATGTTCAATGCTATGTTTTATTGAGTTCTTTGATTGTCTAAACTCTTTTGAAATAAGCCAAACTGGATGTAGTATATCGTGATTATTTCGACACATGGCTGCTGGTTTTCTGCTGAATTTTAGTGCTACCAAATACTATGAACGAGCTTATAAAGCGGCACAGACTCTCTGTTCCAGTTGTGTTAAAGAACTGTTATTGTTATAATTATGACGCATTATGTTTGCAGTGTTGACTTTTGCTGATCCAGTTCATACCTCTCAATATACAAATAACACGCTTTGGCGGCTGTGGAATTGTATTTAAATAATATTTAGCGTTCCGCATGTAAATACATTCACGAAATAACTATTCGTTATTGTTCATTGTCGTCAATTAAACTTCTACCAAAGTGAAATCGGACGATCTAAAATGCTGCCTCATTTTAAAATGTTTTTTTTTTTTTTTTTTTTTACCAAATTGCGTCATTCTTCTTGAATAAAATAGCTTCCAGCTTCCTAGTGTGATTTTGGCGTGGCGCTATCATTCTGGTGGTAATATATGAATGATCGCTGATCAATACATTATTCCATAGCAGATTTTTTTTAATGAAATCCTTCTTTTAAAAAAGAACCGTTCAACAAAAAAAATTCATACTTTGACAATCTGTGGCACATCGCAGGTTTGTTTACCGCACAAAACTCAATGTTCCACTTGGTGCCAAAAGTGCAGTGGGGTTTATGATATTTGCTTTATTGGACTGTATCGACGTACTTAATGCTATGTCATTCGTATTACAGCGTGATAGCCCAGAAGGTGATGTAAATTATTATCGACACCACTGGCATCAAGGACACAGAACTTGATGCCACAGAACACAAAACATAGACTCCACAAACATATCGGTTTCAAGTCGTATCTTAGCTCCGAGAGCACGAGTGCAACAGGAAGCTCTCTCCCAACAAAGGTGGTTAATAGTAAAAGTTCATTAATGTGAACTAATATTAATACGTCCAGTAGTAGAGTAATACAAGTGTAGAAAAAATAGCCCATTGTCCTTTAATGTCTGAAAATGTACACTTTTACAATTGCTGTGACGCTGAATATTCCGCTGAAGGACTTGCCGAGATGTCAACATCTTATTCACCTACAGGGAGATGCTTTCTGTCCAGGGCGTGACGCAGCCAGCCTTTAATAAAAAAGATAATGCACAATGACATGTGCTTTAGGCTATTTTTGACATATTCCGGGTATAAGAATCTTTGCCGAAATATACGCTGTCAAAAATTATCTATGTCAATGTTGGTTTATTGACACTGATAACAAAACTATAAATGAGTATTCATGCTAAAGGTAATCTGCATGTCGCATGAATCGCATATCTACTGCACAACACTGTTAAACTGATCACACAAGAGCTTGAGGCCACCTTCGTTTCGATATAACCATGTTAAAGTTGACATTAGACACCATCGTATACCCAGAACAGACCCAATGGTTTTGATGGTCTGTTCATATAATATTTTGGGGGTTTGATTTGATATTTCTTTAATTCAATTAAATAATCAAATGCGCAATTTTTAGAACTTAAACAATGCCACTGATTTAAGCATCAGGAAGCCGAGGGAGTATTCTGCAGGGCCATGGCCCACCCGTTCCCTCACGGGGCGACTAAGTAACTGTAAACCAAACGTCAGAGACAAGTCAAACACCCAGGCTTAAGTATCACCCTTGCGAATACTTTTTCTTACTGTATATATTCCAGGACGTTTTACACACTGTACTGTTGTCCACTGCTCAAAACAGTACAAACTGTCAAATTTTATTTGATATGTTTACCAATATGGACAAATCCTTTGTAAAACATTATGCTGATCATCCTTACCAATGGCATAGTTAGATATACTTAAATCGTGATCTCTTAACATCAATGATCTGTGATTTTAAAATATGTAGCACGTCTTGGATTTTCATAATGATTACAATGATTTATAGTACAAGGTGTAGTTCTTTTTTAACCACCAGAAGTTTTTTCCATCTACTGCTCTCTGGAAATATAGTCAACTTGTATGTAAATTATCAAAGAAACTACATTGATTATAAGTACAAGGTTCAGTACTATTTTAAACGCCATTAGTTTTTTCTATTTACTGCCCTTTGGAAACGTCAAGCTTGTATGTAAATTATCAAAGAAATCCTTCAAATTGATTTGTAATTGAGTGCCTTTCGGCCCTGTTTTGAATCACGACAAATACAACTGGTCTTTAATGAAATCGATTTCGTTTATTCTAAACGAAATGAAATGGGGTGGAATTGAATAACATAGGTGCTAATATCCCATAGGCGAGTACTCGGTTCTGAGCTGGTGGTCAAATGGAGGATTGGGAAAAAAGATACCAACACATTGGGCTCTGTTCCTTAGTGTTCCTATACAAAGGGGAATAAAAACCTGCCATTGCCCACAACATGCATGACTACCATGAGCCAATGACAAAAATACACTACACTACACTATGTCAGTTACAATTGCAATTTTTCCCCACAATTTCTAAAAGTCCAAAGTTTTACATACATCTATCTATAATGTGAAATCAATATATTGAGTGCTATTCAGTTTCAATTACTCCAAATAAGCTCAATACCTACTCCGATATTTAAAACAATGTGTTTAATTGTATTTATGTTAAAAAAATACAGTTTGAAGTGGAAGTTTCTATGATTATCAAGTTTAATTTTACTTTCGCCAATATTGTAGTATTATATTTAATATAGGCATTCAAAAAACCCGCTAATGTAAAAGTAAAGCGGCAGATATTTATCATTCATTTATTAGTACTTAAGATCTTTGAGTGATGTTTCAGGGTGTATTCATTTAGAGTATAATTTAAATAATCTGCATTGGATTTTAACATATTCACGTGATTGTTGGTCACGCTGACTATTATCTGTGTTTGAGGCTTCAAAAATCCTAAAAGGACGAATGTTTTCTGCAACGAGGAATGGATAATGAAATAGGAAAGCTATTGGCATATTCCCTTTTAACTATTGTACATGCCTTAGGGCTACACTTCAAGAACAGCTATGACGTTAGCTGCTCGAACTTGGCAACATTCCAGTAGGTCATTTTCCTTCGAGGTGAGACATCAATAATAATTGGTGGTCTGGTTGAGACTAATCGCAAATCGTCTCTTCCGACACGTCACGTGGAATCTTTGGTGAAGATAAAACTGAACTTATTAGCTCTTCCTTTACGAGACGGTACAGAGAGGTACTTTATCTGGTACATCCCTGTACTAGCGGTGTTGTGAATTTCAAAGTTTGATGACATATCAGCCTATCTAATCATTTAGAGATTCCGTGCCTTCACCCACCACAAAGTCAAACGTTTTGGGAGAAGATTTTCGCAATAATCAATATGAAAAATCACAAATCAAATGACATTGGAAGGGCGTAAAAACGACTATGATCCGTAGAGATGTCTAACTAGGTTACTATTTCGCTCCTATTTGATAATCTAAAGGTTTTTTTTATAAGAAATCATGCTAAAATACTTTTTTGTAAACTGATTACCATCAGAAGTAAATCTCACCCCGGGCGGAGATTGTTGGGGGGGGGGGGGGGGGGGGGTATTGCTT
>JARFOD010090527.1:0-17896 GCA_031763545.1 Mopalia muscosa | reverse complement strand
CTGCTTCCCGTTACCCTTTAGCTCTGCGAACACCAGGGCAACAGAAAGCAACCTCTTTTCTCGCCTCTTATGATCGATCGAGGAAGCTGAGGGAGTATTTTTCAGGGCCATGGCCCACCCGCTCCCTCACAGGCCGATATTGGATAAAGAGTTGATCATTGTTATATTTCTGTACTGGCAGTTGATCTGGATAAATTAGCTGGAGAGATAGCCAATACTCTGTTCACTCCAGCACCATTTTAGAGTGTTTCAGGGTTATGCTATCATCATAAAGATGTTATGATTTTAGCAGCCTATAGCCAGAGAATACACAAGGTAACTATCTGTGAAGGCTAGACAATATTTTCAAACGATCTAACTCTATAAATCTATCCCCCAAAATAGCCTAAAGAGAACCATATAGCCATAAAATGCCACTCGCTAAGTGATTTTTATCTTGTGTGTCTATTTCTAGAGTTATCTTGCAGTTTATATTACAGAACACATGTGAGTAGAATTTGACCTGCAGAAAGCCCCCAAATAAACACCAGTCTTGCTGAATCCTATACTTGCTAAACATATGCTAGCAACAACCAACAGAATATAGATTTACCTATATACAAACAAAACATAATTGCTAACACCTACTAGCAATTTTATACAAACCATGCCAGGAACTAAATATTACAACACTAAACAGATGCTGTAGTTTATTTACTACCCACAAACTACCTGACAAATAAAACTCCACCTTTTATAAAATTTGTTTCAAAACAATGATTGTCTGTTTAATTTTCAAAAACAAAAGCAATGAAATAATATGTATTTGAAGCTAGCCCTCAATTAGCATCACATATTTAACAGTACATAAAAAGTGATTGCTGGAGCCATAACATGTGACTCGCTCATATACCTGATGGTGGACAGGCGGACTCGATCCAGAGAACAGTAAATCAGTAAATCGAAGCAGGTTCAGTTTAGGAAGCCCACTCACTACCACCACTAAGTCACGGCCGCAGGCCTCAAAGTCATTTGAAGATGCATACAACAAAACAGAAATCCTAAGTTACTTCACACCTTTGTGCTTCACATTTGTATCATTGCTATTCCCTTTTTCGGTTTTTATATTGTTGATGGTTATTTAAGTAAATATAGATGTGATGATATAAGTGAATGTCAAAAGTAAATACAGATGCATTGACATAAATGAATTTTAAATATGAAGCTCATGTCAAAGTCCATCTATACAAGTTATCTTAACAATTAACTACTTCTACAGCCGAGTTTAATTTCACAATGGAATGTCTAATGTTGGCTGACTTAGAATTCACATCTTTCAATGATCTTTACCACATAAATAAATATTAACAATTTCGTTTTATGAAAAAAATCTTGTTCAATGTTACTATAATAAAATTAACAGATTATTCTGGCAGTTGTAGTGAATTGGAATAGACAATAAAATTCTCCAGAGCAGAAAGCACACCATATCTTACTTAGAATTGAGTGAGGATTCCAACACCCCAGACATTAATTGAAGGCAATGTGTAGATTCCGTGCAGACAATACTTAAACACACTTGGAGCTACATGTATTACAGGCAGGCTTGATTCTCATCATTTCTTCTAACCATATCTTATAGCTGACAGGTAATTACTAATAAGTCTATCTGATTATACGATGCACCCATTCCTTCACCTTCAACTAGTATTCAATAGAATAAAGTGGGTTCAAAGTGAACTGGTTAAGTGAAGTGTAGTTAACTTTTGATACAGAGCAGTTTTATCATTATAAAATAAATGACCATTTTTTTTTTTTTTTTAATGATAAAACTGAAACACAGCTGTATCTCATACTGGTAAGGCAAAAAGTCAGCTATACTACACTATACTAGTTCATGTTAAACCAACATGGGTTCATTAGTGTATTGTCATAGATGTAAAAAAAAGTATGTCTGTTACAACACTGGCCTCAAATGCTACACCATAACCTTTTCTATATTAAAGAGATAATGATAGGAGCAATATATTTGATTGATTGATTGAAGTTTTACGCCATGCTGAAAGGTTTTTCACTTATAAAACGGCGATGTATTCCACCAATTATTGACATTAGCACAACCAAGATGTGAAGTGTTTCCATAATGTTGGAAACATAATTTTCCTCCAATGCTAAGTAAAGACAGTATAGCTACTCTTCAACAAACTGCCCTTAGTCAGCGGGTGCAATATATTAGAGCTTTCCCCCATGTAAATATTTTTAGTAGCTACTGGCCCCATTTATTATAACCTCCACAGTCAGTTCATGAGAAATATGTATCATCTATATAGCAGTTTTATTTTCTTTATCTTTTTTTCTTTTGTTTTTCTTGATAAGTTTTTTTAAGTTGTGATTGTCTATCACAACTCGAGTCACATTGACACCAAAGGCAGTTATCTTGTCCAGGGTGACATGGAATTGTGTGGTCCAATTTCAGAAGCTGTTATAAGTTTATGTAAACAGATAAACCATTTCCAATGAAGACAGAAACTGGTCGATAATGAGGAATGAACAATGAGTTGTGATTGTATAACCTCAGCAGGACTATAACATTGGATTCGTGTCTGACCAGAATCCTGTTTTGAGCTTGGATAACATGATCTAGCAGAAAAATGTCCTTCGAAAAATAGGTTGATGGATACGACTTATAGTAAATATCACAAAAATTCATTATTTTCTCTCAAAAATTTTACAAGATTACTCAATTCTACATAAAATGATATTTCATATTCAACCAATTAACACCAGTCCAACATCAGTTATGATGTAAACATTAATTGATCTTCCATGTCTTCAAACAGCCCTGATGACAGTTTTCTAGCAGAAATAATTAGGACCTTACAGTATATTCATATCTTCAAGATGATCAAAGTACTCTGTCTACAAGAATTGTTTTCAATATCAAGCCTAGGGCAGACTGACATTTTCTCCATTGGATGTCAAGAAAGTGAGACTGGTAAAAAAAAAAGACCATACATCAAAATCCCCTAAATAACAAGAATCTTACATAATCAACATTATAAAAAAATATCTTGGCTTCAGAGTCTTTTGCTATGAATGTACAATTTTACACGAGAAGAAAAGCTTAGCATGAATGGAAATCAGACTAGTGATCAGAGATTACGATCAAAATCTGACATAGCCAATACAAATTTAGTGATATTTACATATCATTTACATATTACAGAAAAAAATCCCTGTTCAATTTCATGGCTTGAGTTTAAAACAACTCAAATTACTGATCAAAATATTTTCCTGTATTTCAAACCCTGCTTTACCAATGGACAATACATAAATTTGTTTTTATTTTTAATAAAAATTGACCGTGGAATTAAATAATGAAATAATTCAAAAACCCTAATGATTGAAATCTGTTATTGATTTATAGTCAACTCACCTTAACATGCAATATTATTTTACCTTAATTGTTATCATTGCAAAATAACACAGCCAAAAGTAAAATTTGGCATATTTTATTCTTTATGAAATCAAATAAGTTAAATCATTAATCTCTTAGTGAAAATGTAATTTCACTAATCTGCTTACAGTATTCTATACATGATTATCCATAATTTGGTTTACAATCTTGTTGAAACTAAACGGAAATAGGAATCGGAGCAAGTGAGCTGCCATTTAAACAACCTTAATTCATTCATGCCATGAAATGAGACATTCCCTGGAGTATGGAAAACACAAAGAATTATGTTTTAAGCACTCAAAAAGACAAATGAGCATGCCTTCACAGGGGATGGAACCCAAGGGCCCTTGCTGTCAGAGGCAATTCTCCACTGACAGAGCTACAAAGGATTATTACATGTCTTGAAAAGTGAAAATGGAAGTCAACTTCTAACAATCCCTTTGATCTGTTTTATTTTCTCATAAAATTAATTATTCTGAGCATAATTGTTAAGAGAAAAGAAAATCATTAGAATTCGAATTTCCATAAAATCAGTTGATAGTATTGTAAGTGTCATGACCTATTTAGTTCTCTCGTAGAAGATGGCGCCATTGTTAAACCTCTTTATAAGGAGAGAATTCCCTTTTAGAAGCAGAGTTCTACATTTCCCTTTTAGAAACAGGCGCCATATTTAAACCTATTTATCGGGAGAGATTTAGAAGAATGATCAATAAAAGCGAAACATGTATAACCTAGTCATGTGACAGAGCTCTGAGTTCCAGACAATATCAGACTGATTTGTAATACAAGCACTGGTCAGGCATGTTTTGATGGCTATGTCACATATCTTAAGTGCTTCCAAGAAATCAATGAAAATCACATAAAACCACCAGTTGGAGGAAACAGACCAGACCGAAAGTTTCAATTTTTCAAAGGCCTGGTGGAATTCATTCAGTAGATCTGACTAGCCAAAATTTAGCTTATGGGAGTTGAGATTTTTTATTTGTCTGTATCCCGAACATTCCATCTTGTCGCCACTCTTCTACATAAAGCTTTTAGATTTGTTTTCCTTTCAGGAATATGAGAAAAACCGAATTCCCCAATAAAAACGTACAGGAAATCTGTGTTGTAAAAAGGATTGTTCAACAACAGCTGTATTTTATCGGTACATTGATTAATTAAGCATGAAAGCCAAGGTTCTAAGATATCACGAGATGTTTACTAACCAGAGCCAAAATTCATCAGCCAATTCAATTCAGTATTCAATATATATACTACAGACTCCTGGAAGCATCAATATAAAGGGTTCTGAAACCAAACAACTGTTAAACCTAGCAATTCCAAGTCATACATTATTTATAGAGAACCTCCCCATGGACAGCAATAATAGCAGGAATCTTAAAGTGAAATATTGTCCCAAGAGATATATCTTCAGAAATACATAGCAGCATCCTTAACTTAAGGTTATATATATCAGCCCAGCTATTGGTCATATACGGACTAAAAGCTGGAATAATGATTGAAACCACAGCTAGATCAATTGAATTTTGTTCCGCTCTTGCTTAAAAGGCTGTACACAAACACCTTCATGAAGTATTTTTATCACTATTTAGTAAACATTAAAGACAATACAAGACATTAACTATTCCAGCATACACTAATGTTATGCATAGAATAGCGTGTATTCATTCAATAAAATTTTGCACTATTTTGTCTGCCAGAAACCCCACATTTTATTTATTTGCTCAGCTGGTACAGAAATAACACAGCATACATGTGTTAGGTATAGGGTTATTATTTTATATCATGTGTGTCACAGAGATGCAGCAAACCAAAAAAAAAAAAACCCACATGAACATCAGTAGTTACAATTAATATATGTTAATAAGATGACAGGAATTTCTGGATAAAATGTCAAATTTCTACATAGCACATATCTAAAGTCACAAATATCTCTACAAATCGCACAAATATATAATTAAAAAAAAATCTCCCAAAGAAATGGGATATCGTTTAAACTAATGTTTTATGTACTTTACTTGATATTCTGAAGATAGCAACACCCATAACACAACTCAAGATTAAGGTTTAGTTAGAAACTTGGGAGTTATCTAGAACATAAGACGATTCTTTGATCTACATCTCTGTGCCAGTGTGATTGCTTTTAGAAATATATACAAGTTGACTTATTTCTTAAAATTCCCCAGCACTCAAATGTTTCAACTCAAATTTAAACACAATATAGGAATTTTGATACAATTTATTAACATTTTGTTATAATTTTTTTATGTTGAATTAAATGGTCATTTTTGAAGAAGTGAGAAATAGACATATTTATCTCAATATCTGAGGTGAACACTTTTCCAGACGAGAATGCACACACTCTCAAATGCCAATATACACTTTACAGGTATATGTAATAATGGACTCCACTGTACATCAATCCTTTTTTCTCCAGATTTAATGTGAATATATATACTGTTTGGACCACTTGTGAACAAGGTAAAATCTAGGCTGATAAACCATGAGTCAGAGCTATGAGAGTAACTGATGATCAACAGATGAAGGCAGACTGATCAACAGGTGTGAACATAAGCAGGGGGTTTAGTGGGCAATAAACCTCAAGTATAGCCCTGCTACTCTAACTCAAACATTAATCTCTAATGACTACAATACAACCCAACACATGAAATCCAAAGCCAGAGAAACCTGTCCACAACAAGTCAGTGTTCGCTCAGTGCAAGTCAGTGTGATGGAGTGCAATGCTCTCTGGGAATTCAAACATTTATCTAAACAATATCATAACAGTCCTACAAGACTATATGGGTACGCAACATGGGTGAAAACTGCTTCAATAATAACTAACCACACCTTTTCAGTTTATATGTGTATTGCTTTATATGTTAAAGACCTACTGGCTATTGGCATCACAAAAACTAACAGCAATGATTAAGAATTATTCTCACTGATGAGTTTCACTTTAAACTCATTAATTTGTTTGATGGATTATGATTTTGATTTGCATCAGATCACTGTAATGAAATACTTCATATTAACAAAATCAAGCCACATAATTTGCAATATTATAAAAGAATAGGTTTAGGATAAAACATGCACTGGTCTTCTATAATAATAAATTAACTGGTAATAAACATTTTATACATCAGGTCTTTGGTTGGGTGCAATTAATCCACCATAATTTCGATTTAGTATGTAAAAACAATAAAAAAGCTAAGGGAGGTTAATTGGGGAAGTACAAAAGTTTGGCCAATTTCCAACTCTTGAAGGACACCCATGCACATACACATACCACCTCAAGAAAAGGATTTAACCA
This sequence comes from Mopalia muscosa, assembly GCA_031763545.1. Classification (NCBI taxonomy): domain Eukaryota; kingdom Metazoa; phylum Mollusca; class Polyplacophora; order Chitonida; family Mopaliidae; genus Mopalia; species Mopalia muscosa. The sequence continues at coordinate 11,147 of JARFOD010090527.1, read as the reverse complement.
AACTTATACCAGGACTGACAGTGCTGTTATTAACATTATACTGGTCTTCGTATATATTTTAAGATAAACATAAATTTGCTTGCCTTCCCTGGGAAACAAACTGAGGTCTTAGACTAGTAAGGTGGACCCTTTAATTAAGACTCACAGCATGAAGACTGCAAACATCATCTGTGGTCAGCATATATGCATTTACTCAATATTCATATGGATAAACTATGGTATGGAAAATTCACATTATTATCTTTTTGATGTTGGTATAAATAGTTAGCATGGTTATTTCCAACAGGTAGTTCAAAAAGCCAAACAAATTAGAGATTAACTGACAGTAAAGCAAAATCATAATATAATATGTAATACACGAGGAAATCACTGTCTGTATAAAGCAATGGTTAAACGGAATGATAATACAGTGTAACAATCCTAGGGATCAGTTAGACACTACAGATCATAATGGCTTCAACACAATCTAAAATAGGAATCAAATACTCTTATCTGTACATTTAAACAAAGTCTACAGGTGAACACTAAAAAAAAATTGGATATAATATTTGAGAAAAACGTAAAATATCCTCAAATAAATACAGAACTCTTACAATTATCCGTTTACAGGTATCACACATCAGACTGAGTTAATATATGAAGTGGCTACAAGGCGACCATTGCTGATTTATTAGCCATTCATTTAAGGTTTCAATCTTCTCTTCCTGTTTCTTTTTTTACATATTTTTATCAAATTTATGTAGATAAAGCATTAAAAGATGGGATGATTAGGCAGCCTATAGAATTGAATGAGGACATATGTGCTGACTCACTTGGTGGAACCTGAAGGTAACAAGTATCCCCGGACTGGTCAGCCTCACTCTTACTTCTCTGCACCGGGGCACGCTTGTCCTTCTTTGGTTTCCAAGATGCCACACGACGGAGATCTTGCATTTTAGTCCGTCGTTGAAACATCATTGCAATTGTTAGTAACAACTCAAATCCCTGACTGCACGATTCAAAATAAGGAATGTTCCCCGAATCAGAAATACTGGTGTTAAATGAAGTGTGTAATCCTTTAAGGCAATGAGATGTAAACGACTGCCTCCATGACACTAGAAACACTCTGTTGATGTAATGAGTGGTCCATTGATTTTCTGGACCACTGTAAACAGAGGATTATCAATCAGGTAATATCTGATAGGGTATAGTGGCGAATGTTAGCACCTCCACACATTATCATATTAGTATCCTCTACAATCAATCAGTTATCCATAACTACAGTTTTTATCCAAATAGAATGAAATCGTTTCCAGTCAAGTTTAATCATATAATGTTCCGATACGATCGTACTTACTATGTCACCAATACTAGTGCCTGTGAAGGATGAAAAACCTTCTCAGCTGACCTCTGTTGGTACTTTTCTTTCCGATCGCACTACGACAATACTAGCAACAGTCTCCTTGACGACCGATGAAGCAGGGAATAATTATTTGCAATCCGGAGAGCACCTTCACTGAGTGGCCTGCAACTAGATTATTAGCCTGCTGCAGACAGATAGAGAGAGGTTGTGTGTTCACACCAGCAGTCAATAGGACATTGGTGGATGGCCTGATACCAAACTTCCTCCCATCAATAGTCTGCTGGCTGGGAGAGGGAGCACAGACAACCACTGACATCTAGCTCAACCGTCTTATAGTATCATTGCTTAGCCAGCCTTTACTCTCAATTCACTGGAGACCTCCACAGGAAACAAGCCCAGTTACAAACTCTAAGCAGAGATAATTCATTTTACACTCTCCTGGGCAATACACCATTCTAGGGATTTTAACTATCAAACAAAATAACATAACACTCATTTTCTTTCTAGGAACAGAAGACCAATGTCAACATCAATTATCAAACTGGTGGTTTCCACAATGTTTCTATCCCAGAATCATCCAAATGAGTCGTATCAACAATATATATATGTATGCCAGAATGTGTCATCTAACTGATCGTATCAACAGTTTGTCTATGTATGTCAAAATGTGTCATCCAACTGATCGTATCAACAATGTATCTATGTCAGAATGTATCATCCAACTGACCGTTTAAACAATCTATATATGTATGCCAGAATGTATCATGCAAATGATCATATCAACAATGTATCTATGTATGTGACTGTCAGAATGTATCATCGAACTGATCATATCAACAATGTATCTAGGCCTATGTATGTCAGAATTTATCATCCAACTGATCATATTAACAATGTATGTATGCCAGAATGTATCATCCAACTGATCATATCAACAATGTATCTACATATGTCAGAATGTATCATCCAACTGACCGTATCAACAATGTATCTACATATGTCAGAATGTATCATCCAACTGATCGTATCAACAACATATCTATGTATGTCGGAATGTATCATCCAACTGATCGTATCAACAATGTATGTGATCTGAACAACAGTGTATGGACTGACCACTGTCCACAAACCAGAGTCTATGGACTGTCCACAAACCAGAGTGTATGGACTGTCCACCGAATCACAGTGTATGGACTGACCACTGTCCACAAACCACAGTGTATGGACTGTCCACCGAATCAGAGTGTATGGACTGACCACTGTCCATAAACCACAGTTTATCGACTGTCCACCGAATCACAGTGTATGAACTGACCACTGTCCACAAACCACAGTGTATGGACTGTCCACCGAATCAGTGTATGGACTGTCCACCGAATCACAGTGTATGGACTGTCCGCTGAATCAAAGCGTATGGACTGACCTCTGTCTACAAATCACAGTGTATGGACTGTCCACCAAATCACAGTGTATGGACTGTCCACTAAATCATAGTGTATGGACTGTCCACCGAATGACAATATCATAATGCCATTCAAGTGTGTGGACATTACCTCACTTTACAGTGCACACATATTTAACAGGTAGCATACAGTCACAGGCGAGAATTTAACTCTGCGTTAAAAAATAAGTATTAAACAACCGCACATTTCATTAATTAATATGCCCAATGAAATCAACATCCATATGGCGACTATGGAACTACAGCGGGCCTATAAATCGGCAGTGTGGCTAATTTGGGGTTTCCAGTTCAGAATTGTTGGTCACGTATGAGAAGTACATCGGCTGCATCGCAGCAAACATGTTGACACACCAAAATAACATACCATGTACACTGGATGTGGAAACCAGTCCCCATGAAGATCTCAAGATCATAAAAGATAAGCAGTAAGTGTAAATCACAACAGGGACAAACGATTTTTCCCCCATATACTTTCGAACTCTGAATCAAGAATGTATCGTATCGTGGGGCCAAAATCGAGATATGTATCATATTGTGGTGAGGGTGTATCGTTACATCCCTACTCTTTGTGCAAGGAAATCCACCCAGGGCATCCAACCAGTCACAGTTTTAGACATCCACCCACTCACATTAGAAATACTACTCACTCACTATTTAAGGACACCCCACTCACTCACTCACAGTATAGGTTTGTTTGATTGGGGTTTAACGTCGTACTCAAGGGTATTTCACTTAAATGACCACATGCCAGCACAATGGGTTAAAGGACACCCACCCACACATATTATCAGGCCATCGAATCACTCACAGTGTAAAACCACCCCACCCAACCATTATAAAGGACACCTCCACACAGAATAAGGACAACCACCCACACATATTATCAGGACATCCCCTTACTCACATTATAAAGCCACCCCACCCATTCACAGTATAAGGACTGTATTTTAACTGTTCCTGGGAAAGAACATTAGAGTTGTTTTACAATGTTTGAAATTATTGATTTATATAGCTGGTCTTTGAATAATGCTATTAGCTTTGATGAAAATCTCCAAATTTCATAAATATTTACCATTACCACAACAATTTACCTCTACTGAAAGGTCAAGGCTGAAAGGGAAACACACAGTGTGGAACTTTATCCCATAAAAATTCTGGCATGAGTTTTACTCAATCATGAGATGATGAGATGTTTTGCATTTTAAAATACAGTACACTCAAATGTATTGTATGTTTGTTTGACTCGAATATTGAACTACAGACCTGTGCTGTAATTTTTTCTGGCATAACCAAGAAAACTTTTGAGATGATAACTTCACATTAGCTTTTCCCTCTGGTTTGTTGATGTTTAAAATACATGTACATAAATGTGCCTTTGTGAAAAATAAAGCAAAATTGCTTTAAAATACAATCTTCATTGATTATGGGATGACAGAATTTGTCAAAATCAACAGCAAAATTCAAACTGAGACAAAGACTTCAAACAAGTTGGGAAACCTACAAATCTGTTGTCCTAAGTAAAATTTGCCTTTTAATCCGTTATCCCCAACAGCACAGGTCTGCACTAATGTTATGGTTATTTCACTAATATGTTTGTTGGTTTGTTTGATTGGGGTTTCAGATCATACTCAAGGGCATTTCACTTATATGGATGACAGATCGTCTACTTCATGCTGTACTTTGCCTTATTAAGGTCGCAAAACCGAGAAAAAAAAAAACCTTGTAAAAACCGCCGCCGCGATTGCTGGAGCCACACCTTGTGACTCATTCATATACCTGATGGTCAACAGATGAACTCGACTCACTAATATGACGACGGGCTCAATGGGTGAAGGAAATCACCTGAGATGTTACTGGCACCCAATAAAGACAAGTCAGGACAAATGAAAAAGATGTCCGGGATACATTTCCTCTTTGCTGAGAGCAACAGAGCAACAGGAAGCTCCCTTCAAATACCCACAATTCAAGTGTTATTCGGTAGCTAAAATCATTAATTAAGCCAAATCTATTTGCTTGGTGAGCTGGTAGCAGACATAGCTTCCACTCAATTCCAATCAGTTGTCAGTTAGGCAGGTGTTTCTCCAATAGACTGGCAATGAGTGGGTTAACATGGCTCCTAAACATTTATTTTGCTGATATCCATTCTAACTTATCCCACACAGTACATGAATCATAGAAGAGCTGGAGACAAGCACTTGGCACTGTTTACCAATGAGACCATCACCAACACATTTAATGAGACTTATTCTTTGATCAGTATTTGATGCTATGCTCTGAGTTATTCCTCATATAACGAAGGCTGAGGATTAACAAATATGGTAGGAGGAGAGATAACCTTATAGACATGAAACTCAAACCAAAGGTTATACATGTATGTCTGGAGATAGGACGTCAATATTAAAAACGCAGTCACAGCTATATGCTATAATCACATAGTATTTTGTACAAATTCATAAGGCAATAAAAAATTTCCAATTCAATTTTCTCCATTGTACATAGACCCAGCTAATTCTACGTCCGCGATATATGTACCTTTTTAGCCCAATAGAGAAAGTGAGAGAAACCACTGCAACTAAAACATACCAATGACATGACATACACGATGTCAACCATTGTGAAATAATGGTTGTGTCAGAAGAGCAGTTAAATGTCAGCAAAAAGAGTTTGTTTGTTTGATTGATTGGGGTTTAACATCGTACTCAACGGTATTTCACTTATATGATGACGGATGTGACTCACTCATATACCTGAGGGTCGACCAACAGACTCGATCCATTGAATGGTACATCAAAGTAGGCTTAGAATGCAAACTCGCTAACCACTAAACCAGTGCCGCTGGCCCCAGCAAAAAGATAGATAAGCCAGGAGTTTTTATTGACACTTTTTCATTGGGAATACCCTGGTGAAAAATAACAGCAAATTGAGTTTTTCTTAAATGTGATATTCAGTTTTGATAGAAAAAAAATTAAGTTTTGGTTTCTTTTGGCCACAGGCGAGCTATAAAATGCAGAATTTTCAGTGGATGACGGCAGATGTTGGTTTTATTTAATTGACGATGAAAAGTTAGTAAAATTGAGTATAAATGCATTTTGTGCCACAAAGGCCCGCTAAAAATATTGAGTTTTAGGCAATATCAAATTGTGTTTGATGAAAAAATGTTTGTCTATAAAAAACCCTGGATAAGAATATGTCTGCTTACAGGACAATCACTGACCAATTACATTTTGTATAATCTGCTGCTAGCTTTCTAGCCATTACCTTTTTGAAAATTAAAATCCATTTCAAGAACATCAATAAAAAACTATTTTTTTTAAATTGTCCACATAACTGTATTATTCATAAATGGCATAGCAATATAGAACTTTTGCAATCTTCGTTTTAATATGACAATACATTCATGTACAAATGTTCCTTTGTATTCTAAAGTTATGCTTACAATCCCTTCTGAAGATAATACACTGTTTTCTGTATTATTAATCATGCCATATAGTTGAAAAGCATTTGGGTGGGATTCAAAATGGTGCACTTTCCATCTTTGACATTTTGATAATCAAACATCCATTTGTATATCTAAAGGTTATATTTATTAAATATTATACAATATGCCCCCAGCTTCTCAGGCAGCTATCTAAATATGTACATTATAATAACCAAAATTCCTGAGTCTCGGTTATTAAGTTTTGTATCAATTGATTGATTTTCTATATGTATGTCATGCTTAAGGGTATTTCACTTATTTAATAACAACGATTAATAAATTCAAATTGTAGTATAGCCTTAACTGTGTATTGTTTTGATGGAAAATTATTAAGCTTTCTCCATGGTGAAAAACAGGAAACATTATATGTCACACAAACTGATCTTAGCCGGAAGGTGATTATTCTTATATAAGAATGATCAAATATGTCTGTACATTATGTCAATGTTGATTGTGATGTTTACTAGAGCATGTTTCTATTTTCTTCACTTATATAGAAACAGAAAAGATGCCAATTTCACTTCAGGGGAATACAATGTTAAAATTCATGCATTGACAGGACTCTTGTCCATTCGAAATAAACTTAAAAAAACAATGACAGAATTTCACAACAAAAAGTTTAACATCGCTGAGAAATTGTTTTAATTTTTAGAATCAAATTATGTCTTCCTATATCTTATTATTTTTTTTGTTTCATTTTTATTTTTTTAATTTTATTGAAATTTAAGTCCCAACCCTCCGTGAAAAAAACCCAGATATAACACAGATTGGAAGACAAAGACATTACAAACATATTCACTTCATGTTTCCCCTTAGCCTGAGAGAACCAGGGTAACTAGAAGCTTTCACCTACAATGTAACCACTCGCTCACAGCTTATAAAACACTTAAAACATTTGGCTAGATAAAAGTAAAGGGAAGCAAAAAGTTTCACCAAATATTGGGAATTCCAGAGCTGGGACTTACATATGCATAAAACAGTAAGCCTAGAGGAGACAAGAAAAACCTTTCATATATAGATAATCCCCCCATATCCCAGGAGATCTCAAGGCAATTTTACAGGGGCCTTTGTGAGAGGTGTCACTGTAAATCCTGAACGAGTATGTTAGCCCATAGCTAAAGATGAGAAGAGGGAAACAAATGTTTTCTTCTTTCCACTTCAATTAACACAAACTTACAGATCTTAAAGTAAATACACACATGTTGTTCTGAACACATTCCTCATTAATACTCTATTTTTTTTAAATGTCATGTCACAAAATTGGAAAAATACTGGTCATTTAATTGATACATTCATTTAACAGTAAAAATTGTAAGTTTCAAAACAACCTTAGTAAGAAATAAATGAATACTCATATCACAAACAAATAAAAAAAAATCTTTTGGCCCTCAATAAATTAGTCTTTAACTTCTTTAATAAAACCTATACATAGGAGTCTTAAACCCTATATCAACAATATCTTGGGTTTTTTTTTTCAAATGTTTTGTCCGGACAAATACATCTACATGTATGCTCTTCTTTATTTCATTTTATATAATAAAAACATCACTTCAATACATTTAAACACATAACGGTTAACAGGTTTTGGAAATTAAACTTCAAGTTGCTTAGTCATTGTGATGTGCCAAATCAATTCCATAATCAATTACTCGTACCATAAAACAGTTCTCAATAACACCATCAAGGGATTGCTCAATGCTTGAGGGTTAATTGTTTAAAACAAATCAAATCTTCATGGTATAAACGATCCTACTCACTGGAATAACTCTATAGGATGAGGGAATAAGGTTGTGGGTGCGCCATATGCTACAACAATAGGCCATGCCAGGAAGTGCTGACTAGTAATAAACCATCATAATTGAATTGAGAGATGGGTGTAGGAAAGCCTGGGAGTGGTCACCAAAAATAGACGAATAAATGAATCTAGATGAGGATAAGTCCACAAATAGAAACAATTCACAGTATGCACTCGACACATTTCAATGCACGTATCTAAAAATAAACAGTCTGTGACGCAAATGATGAAGAAGTAAACAAATAATCTGCCGACGATAAACCTGCCTTTCATACACATTTACTAGCATGTCATTCATCATTCTCAAAAGGTGACCATGTAATTACAAACCAATCACCAATCTGTGCGATAGGTGCCCGACAACCGTAGGTAGACCTAATATGATATGTTATTTATTGATTGCCAGACCCAGAATCAGTCTTCTAGGAAAACTATCGGAGGTTATATTATATGTACCCGAAAAACAGTGTGTAAAAGGAGAAATTCATGTTTTATATCCAGCATGTTTTTAAATCAAGCCAAGTATTGAAAGAGTCACTTAATACCTCGATATAGGCTCACATATGTACTTGTGCATCTACATTTGCTAGCAAACGATTCAAAACGAATGACTGTTTAGTTTTATAGCTTCAGTATAATCATAACTGCCCAGTGGAAAATAAAATGACAGGAAGGCTGGTCAATTATATTGATTTTGTCATTTGTTTGATTTGGGTTTAACATCTTGCTTTAAGTTATTTCATTCAAATAATGGCTTGCTACCCCATAGGAAGAAGGAAACCACCAGGGATAGGACACAATATAAACACGTCACAAACAGATATTGCCCTTTAGCTCTGAGGGCAACAGGGCAACAGGAAGCTCCACCAAACGCCCACTCATGTGTACAGGAGGTCGCAATGTAAAAATAAACCCCGTATCTAAGTGCAAGAATCTTTTAAAAAAACACAAAATATTATTGTCAAACATTTAGCAAAAAAATACTGCATGTACATTTTATTTCATTTAAATATACCTTTATACTAATTTGCCACACAAATTTAAAACAATTTGTGACAAAGACACAAACAAACAAGATAAAACTCAACAGATTGACCCTTAATGCACATGATAACCAATGTGACTGTAGACCAACAAAAATTACAACCAATGGTGAATGTGCCTCAGAGTTTCATGAAGGCGTAATCCTTATAGTTCCACGCCTGAAACCAAATTTGCTGGAAATATATTTTTATTAAATGGGTAATCCATGATAGCAAAATGAAATACACAACAGCAGTTGATGGTGAATATTTGCACCAAGTCTCATAAAGATGGGCCTTATAGTTTTTGAGTTCTGATCTAGAAATGGATTGGAGCCTCTCAGTCAGAGGCCAAACAGACGGACTGACATACAGAAGAACGGATGCTGGTGGTAGCATAACACAACAGATTTTCATTGGAAATTCAAAAATGACAAACACACTCACTCACCTGCAAACAAATCTACACGTTTTCTATGCCAAAGGATGCATGAAAAGAAAGCTTTAGTAACTCACCTGAGAAAATGTTGCATATGACTTTCCTGAACATGTTAGTCAATATGAAGTTGACTAATGGTAGTTGTGTTAATAAAGCATCTCATTTTCCACAAAAAAATTATTGACAAATATATTAGTCAAAAGCTATTCACATATTTGTCACAATTTTTTTGTCAGACGCTATCAGTAATTTTTCATGTGCCTGACTGCACCCAAACCTCTATGTACTTACAATGTAAATGGTTACACAATCCCTTCCTCTGGCTTCCCAGAAAATGTTACAATGTGAAAGGTCTGTCGTGCAAACAATAGAAGATAATTGAGAAAAATGGGGTTTGATAGCTAAGCAATCCAAACAGTACACTTTTACTGAAGGTTCAGATCCTATAGCATAAACTTCACTGGGTTGAATGTCAAAGGGCTACACAATATAAACAGGTCAAAGGGTTACCTAAAGGTAAACACTCATTTCCAACGATAATGGCATGCCAGATTACTTACGCAAAATAAATTAAAATTTTTATTAAAGAAAGGGCAGCCTACCAAAAAAAAATAAAAGTGGGAAAAAACTGTATTTTCTGGAATGAATCATAATGTTCGTTCATTACTTATTAAATGTACAAAATGAAATTAAACTTTTTGGATATAAACTATGTTCCTAAACAAAAATAATTTTATGAGGAGTATTGAGTCGTTAACTCCACTTATTACATTGCCGAATTCATAAAACAAAATAGTATAAAAGAGTACACTTGCCTTTTTGTTTACGGGTAATTGCACATTAATTGGGTGGTTTAAGGGGTGATGTTTTTTTCTGGAGCCATACTTTATCAGATATATGACTGTGCTCTGTGGACATCCCAGTGAACAAGTAATGTTCATGTTATGTTCAATAAAATAAAGTGCAAGTCACTTACTTCATCAATATTTACACTTTTATACTGATATGAAAAGTCAATAGGTTTGCCTAGTTTTCATAAATGCCTTCATGGCTGTGCACGACTGACACTTAACAACAAACGGAACAAATAAATCGCTACATCTATAAAAGTGCATTCTGTCTTTTACACACATTCTTTAACTGATAATGAGACAATTCAGGAGTGCTATATTAGCAAAGAACTATCAACCAATCAAACATCCTCTTACATATGTTCTTACAGATCTTTCAACTTGGTCAAGTGAATAAAATGTGATTATGTATCCATAAATTCAAATCAATCTTTAATTACTACACTTGTCCTACAACTATCATGGTTAATTATTGTTTTTGTTAGAGACTACACTAGGAATTATCTTTAATTAAGGTTTTGATTTCATTATTGATTAATTGGCTATTGGCTTTTAAGACCTTCCTGAAAAGGTATTTCACTTATGAGATTATGGTGTACTCAAAACAAGAGATCCATGAATGGATCTTGATGCCCACAATTGACTCCTTATAAAAGTTTTATATGGGAATGAGCCTGGAATTCCTTTGGACTTTAATGTTTTCTAAACATGTTTTAATGGGTAAAACAGTGTATTTGTTATTTCATGAGAAATCAGGT
>JARFOD010090516.1:0-17898 GCA_031763545.1 Mopalia muscosa | reverse complement strand
AGGGAGATAACTTATGCGTGTCAACTCGGGCGAGAAACTCAAATAAAACTTTATTTAAACGTCAGAAAAGAAAGAAGTTTGATTATTGCGATTTTTTATCCAAAAATAATCCGAGAAAAATCGGATATATGTTTTGAGAGGCCGGCCATAGCGGCTGAACAATTTCAACCTTCACCATGGGTTAAGATAGGCGGGAAGTAGGGCTAAGACGGAGGAATTAGCCCTCTTTATTGTGCTAGGTCTTCCCGAATAGATTACTGTCTATTGGATTTCCGAAAGAGCAGAATGGGGCATCACAGCCGGTCCTTTGGCATCAAAACTATCGAGATGAATGTACCTTTCAGTATCGTCACAATGAATAAATGTGTGTGACGTCATTTAAAAGCGAGAGAATGACAAATGCGGTGACGACCGAGTGCCGCGCCTTTCACATTGTTACATTCGACCAGATGCCAACGTTTCGAGAACCCCATAAATATTAAGTTATGTATATGTAGAAAACATCGACGTCACTAAATAGTTTTTCAGGTTTACATTTCAGGTTTACATAACCCTATAACATGTTATGACTCCAAATCGATTAATAAATAAAAACTTTCATTGAACTTTGGTAATAAATGAATATCCTGTCTAGCGCAATGTTTAAACAATATATGTTTTTTTTACATATCTGTATATAGGTTGGCCTATATTAACGGTGTATTGTCATTGCCACCATCATTGTCAAGTAAGGTAAACAACGTATGATGTATAACGTTTATGAGGCATATCTGGACTGTATATGCAGGTGTGTTAAGAGAACAAGTTCATTTAAAATACGTAACTGGAACTAGCTCAAGACTGTTTTGAGATTAGCCGAGGGTTGTAATCCACAGAAACTATCATTTTCAATGAAGTAAGAATTTTAGTATCAAAATAATATTAAAATTTGTCAAATATATTTGTAAAATATATGCTGATTGCCAATGTATTTCTTCAGGGTATAGCGCATAGACGACTTCAGCATCAATCAGAACCATATTAGGCAATGATATTCGGCAGACTCTTCACACTATACGGCCAGCGTCCAGCAAATTACAGCTGTATAAATACTCCGGGACAGTAGGTTATGATATGGACGGTAAACTGTTCTTTTATATGATATCCCAAAATTCAATTTATCTTCTATATCAACATTCCGTTAATTTCGGTTTAGACAAACTTTACATAATAGGCTCAGTGGTTTGCAGGTCGGACTGCAGAGTCTCCTTCGATTTGCCGCTCACAACATCGACTCCGTAAGATTTCCAAGTTAGTTAAGTAGGGCAATTTGTGAAATAACCACTCCGTGGGCAAACCCTTGTGTACGACGTCAAACCTCAATCAAACAAACATTCCACGGATGCACATTTGTAAGCAGCGGGGCTTGTCTGTAAGCGTGGCGAGGCCATCCTTGGCGTAAACTACTTTTTCGCCACTTGACACATTCGCCACTTGACACATTCGCCGCTTGACACATTCGCCACTTGACGCATTGACACGTGGGTTTTTTCTTTTTTGAAAAAATGTTCATGTTACAAAAACTGATACCGGTACGCGATAGTTACAATATGCTTATACAGTTATGTATTCTAAATTATAATATAGCTTGTTTGTTGCTCCAAAACTACGTTTAATCTCCCAAAGCGTCTTGATCAATACAATTTAAATGATCACTGGAGAGGTTAACTTTGACATTAAGCTACTGGACTGTAATCTTAGGAAGCCGTTCACAGAGAAAAGAAAGGAACACAAACGTCCATTATTTTTCTGTTTCCGTATTCTTGACACGTCACCTTTGAAGACGTCGAAAGGACAGGACATAGTTTTTTCGTATTTGAATCCTCAACACAACTACAACACGCGCTAAAGAAGTCAGTAGTGGACAGTAGAGACCGGCCAAATCTTTGTTTCCTACTTCGCCGAGACTTTAAGCGGCTTCATCACTTAGAGTGAGAAGATTACAAATTTGTTCTTCGCAAAGGAAGGGAGTTCATTTTTTACTGGTTTAATGTGACAAGGATTAGCTTTAACCCTTCTCGCCATTGTCGTGAATTGTTCCGATGTCAATGGCGAGTAAGGCAACCATATGACATACAGACCTTTCTCTCTACGACGGTTAGCTTAGTTAGGCAAATTAATCTGCTCTGAAAATTCTATGTGAAGAATTTATAGCGAGGTGTTTTTCCTGGCTTCAATGGCCGTTCATTTCTGTCACCGTGTATGAGCCAAAGGAGTGGTAACAGCAACTGTACACAAATAAAGCCGACATTCTACGTAGTCTAAGTGCCTTAAGTCTTATCGTCATACAGGCTGTAAATAATGGCAGCCTAGTCCAAATGCCCTGAAACATTTTTCCCTTATGAGACTGCATTCCATTACGAATTTCTGTTAATGCGATGAAGCCATCTATGTGATGTAACAATACACTTGAATCAGATCCTTTTATATTTACTTTGGCAAAACATTGAGGAAATAGCAATTTCTAGCGCTTCTATAAGGTAGAAACAGTAACAAACAAAAAAAAGATGCAAATTTTGATAGTAGGGATTGTTAAAGTATTTTAGAGGGATCGTAGTAAAAAAAAAGCCACATGCTAAAAAACATTTCTTTCAGGTTTACAGACATTCAGGAAGATATTTTCCAACAGAATCGATGTATTGATTGATTATCGTATGTAAGAAGTCGCGCCAATCTAATGGACGAAGGAAATTGCCATAGGCATCAAACAATGACTAGATAGGACACTCATAAGACGTGAAAAGGGAACCGACAAAATATTTGTTTCATGCTGCTACCTAGCCCAAAGAGCGCCAGGGTAACCAGAAGTTCCCTCAAACAGCTCAACATGTGAATTTAATGATAACACGCCTTGTCCCACAAAACCAATACTCTGAACGCTTAGCAATAAAAGACAAGAATCAATGGCGTGCACATGGCATTTAGCTTCATTAGATGTTAAAACTATTTGAATTAAATTAAAAAATCTATTTCATATTTGATAATGAAACCCTCGGCACCTAATTACCATCGGTAAACATCGACCACAAACCAGCAGCTATCGAGCTGTAACATACGTTACAATTGACATGTTAATCGCACAAGTCCCTCTGTTTTTTTATTTCTAATCAGAGATGCTTCTGACGGCTATGAATAAAGGAATGATTGACATTATTTTCGTTATACAAGACTGGAAGATGGTCTCTACAAACGGTTTTCTGCTAACAATTTGGTAGGTTCGTCCCGAGGCCGGTTGTGGTTCCTCAATACTGATCAACTATTCGGCATGGACGATTATCTATAGCAATGAAGAAGGTGTTTTCCTAAAATGACAAATATAAATGTTGGTAGGTATGTCTTCACCAACATGTACTTAATCTGCCGCACAGCCAGAACGCAGCTGTATGAATAAAGTCAAGTTGGCACTCATATGGTGAACCCTTCGTTAGTAGTTCTACGAAATTGAAAAGATTGGGCCAAGCCATGGGGAAAGTCCAGTTGTTACAAGCTCCATAACAAATAAATATATAACCGTTAGTGTTTAGAAAACATTCAGCAATGTGACGACAAAGGGTAATGACTAATGAACTCGTCCCAAACCATACACCTTAACCAACTTTAACGAACCGTTGGGGTTTCTTTTTAGTTTGTAGCTTAAACAATCTGTTTGTTTCTGGATAGACTATTTATGTTTTGATGATTTGCTGTGCATTCTCTGAACTTGGACACCTTCGAGCTCGAACGAGGTAACGTTTAAACTTTAAACTACGGGTGCTTGAATTTAATCCCCGAACCATAAGATTTGGATCTTGTGTAAATTTTTGGGGAACCAGAGAGAGACAAAAAAACTGATGTCAAATCTGAATATGTAAACAAAAAAATAAATATTTCTTTTATTTTTTCGAGCTTGCTAGGACTCCCAATATGATTTAAACAAATATCAACAAGAATTTTATGAAAAAATAAAATAAAACAGACAAGTGTTATATGAAGCTCAGTATAAATATGGTCAGCGATGTAATATGTTGATTCCACCTTATCTCTTCTCGTGAAACCCCAAACTTGAACCTGGTCATATCGTCAGATCTAACATGATATTGGCCTATCTTAAACAAGACAGCACTTAAAAAGTGTTTATCCGGTGTGTGATATGAAGCAGAGTAGCACGCGTACTTCACTCTGTACTCATTCAATGTGTCATCTAGATCTAGACTACCCCATTTTTTTACAATCATAAACACATCCTGCAGTTTGCTTTATTCTGCTTTTCTTCTAAACGTCTTGTATAGATTTCCCACCAGGGAAGGCTCATGGCCGCATGAAATCGTCACCGTCCGTAACTGTAGAATTGTGTACCAATAATTTATTTTGAGAGTCGTGTATTATTTATTTCACGTTGAAAATTACTTTCAGTCGCTCAGTTATATGTTAGGAAAAATCGAATAAGCCAATGAACGAAGAATAAAAAAAATAGTATATTCGAATTGTGTCGAAGGCAAAGTTAGCCGAGTCAATTCTTTCCTAGTATAGGCCGTATATATGTAATGAAATGCAGACTGAGGCTCTAAAACAACATATCCGTCAATCCCAAACATTATTTGTATGTAGACCTAAGTGTAAACGCTGAACTGCAATATCAAAAACTCAATTAACCATTAAATTAGCCTCAAGGTGGCCTAGGGAATTTCAGGAATTTCTGTTACAGTCACGTGTATCTGTAACATAGAAACTGCGTTCAGGAGGCGAAAGTTAAATTGGTTTAACTACCAACCGTCTTCCGAATCTGGTTTATTTTGTCGTTTGTACGACAGCGGTCAATCTTAAGCTGCCTTTTGAGTTGGTTGGCAACCTGGGGCGACTGTCACAGAATGTCGTACGACAAAAAAAAGAATAATATCATCCTAGAAAATTTCGTAACGTTAAACTATAGGCGTAAAAATAGCGTGCGATATTGTATTGTCATACGAAATTTGGTGAAAGTGGCCCTTTGCTTACTTCGTTAAGCCGGCTTATTTTCCCCGTCTGAACGAACCTAGCTTACATCAAGCCAACTTTGATTTCGCCTCTATTATGCCGTTGCTTACAAACGCATGTCAATTTACCACGTCACACGGAGGTGCTGTCATTTGACGTCATGTGTCGTATAACGTTACGATATTTCACGTCATATTTCATATAACGTGATATTATCAACAATTGACCTCTAGCCTTAGGAAAAAAAACAACGTCATTATATAGTAGAAGCCGAATTTCCATTCGTCTGAATGTCAACAAAAAAAGCAGTAACCAGACTTGAATCATATAGTTGATATTTAAGCCGTCTTAACTTTCGTATTCTAAAATATAATCAATTCTTCTTCCTATGTCGAGACATTGACTCTAAGATACACTGGTGACATCTTGTTTTGTACTTCTTTTATTTGTTGCTATGTGGCATATAGGTCGCCCCAAATATTGGCGGTTATTAACGGAAGATGGCCTGGCATAGCGTATGAGAGTTGTCTTAGTCTCGTCCACTATAGAAACTATCGCGAGCATACGAATGTAACTTTCGCTGTCTGAATGCACTATTTAATAGTGACCCTGTGGTTAGTGCTTTCCGTAGAGGAAGGTTTGTCGCCTCTTCTTTTATACATTATACTAGCCCAAACTATTTAGATATGATTGGGGATGATATATATGAATTGTTTAGGCGGGTTAACAAAAGCGGAGATTGCCGAGGGGAAGACAAACGAAATGAACTTCATCGTTTGAGTTTGTGTGCCTGATGTCCTTTCGAGAAATATGCAGACCTAAACAAACTCATATTTTTTTCGTCTTTTATTGTTGTTGTAGAAAATCTGTTTACGTGTTTAATTTCATAATTAAGTGTCACATTTTGGAATGGGCACGTTTAGCTTATATCTTTAATTGTTTTCACGGGGATATTTTTAATTTTTATTCATTGTTCAACAACTATGCCTGAATAACTACAATGGTCTTTTTTCGTCAATAAACCATGCTGCTTAATACTGAAAAGGGAAGTGGACGGCGGGTTCACACTTGCAGAGAGACAGAGAATACAGCATCTTTATCACATAAACAACGCGTGGAAAGCGGAAAACAAGAGATTTATAGGGGAAGGATGAGCAATTCATACCGGAACACGGACATGTAAACAACCATTGTTTTAAAATCTTTTTCTATAATTAATAACAACGTTTGCATTGTTAATTATTGGCTTTACTGAAAGAAGATATAATATAGCAAATCTGTTTGTGGGATTTCAGTTCACGTTGTAAATGAAAATAAAATGGTTTTCTGTGCCCGTTGCCGACATCAATATTTGATGCGAAATGTTTTCTGCAATGAAAGCTATTAAGACATATTTATAAAATTTAAGGGGAACATCGAAGGAACGTTTTTTCAAAATTTACTTTTATTTTAACAGTAGTTTATCAGTTTGAAAGGAATAAAATAGTTTACGTGTATTAGGCATATTGACTTACCTAAAGGAAATATACAAATGTGTATATTGTTGTTATTGGGTCAAAACTAAAATAGGATTCAGATAATATGTATTCAATCATAACTGAAAAACACAGAGTTTAGTTTTGTGTATAGAATGAAGCACCTGCGGGTCGGACGCATGCTTTATGTTGACGATATTTATTGATGGAAGCTTAAATTAAAATATCACTCGTGTCGGATAAATCCTTTAAAGCAAAAAGATCTCGTGTCGGGAGTCAAGCCACCAATCAAATGACTAGATACATCTGCGCTACGCCAAGCTACGTGATTTCGCGTGACTTAGCTGGCAGTTCTGATCCATGCGGAGCTTAGATGAAATCTCATCGTCTAAAGATACTCAATATTTGAACCTTTAAAGTATGGCTCGAGACCAGCTTAAGCTTAACAGAAAACATCATCGACCACAAAAATTCTTTATGAGAGTGTGGTCAGAAATTTAAAAAGTAAAATTAAAACGAGGCATATTTTGCCATTTGACTACTTGGCAATGAACCACATGGGAGAGGTACTGCAATTGAATATCGTATGATACACAAAATCCTTAGTTTAGAAGATATGAAAATTTCCACGTTTAAGTTAAACTAATGATGCAACAATTTGATGCCCAAATACATAATTATTCCGGTACTTTAAATGCGGCAGATTTCAAGTTTCCATGACAAAAAGTGCCAGATAAACTAATTATGTAGTTGCCATCACTGGAAAACTAAATTATAAATTAAGTTAGACGATTTGCAATAATATCGTGGAATAAAAGTGTTAATAAAAAAAGAAATAATATTAAAAAGCAACCAACCATTTTTTAGCCTAATGGGTCGAAAAAGATCTTACTAACGCAAAAAGTATTTTTGTGTTAATGTATCGTACATCGCCCCAATTCATTACTTTATATACTGGATGGAAGACGTCTCTGAACTAAAGTAACCCGTTATATTTATATAAATGTTAATACTTCCATATACGGTATTCTTATCATGGCTTGGATTGATATAGGCGGGGCTTACAATTTGTAATATTTCGTATTTTTGCTTTCTGTGAAAATGTCTTCATATACCCTTGGGCGTTTGATATTTTCCAACATTTCTCCTTGAAAATATTTCTTTATAATACCAAATTCTTTGATTTACCGAGAAATGACTTTGGTGTAAGGTGGTATGAGTTTCCTCATTTTATGAATTTTACATTGAAAAAACTATTGACTCTCAATGTTAAACCAATATCCCGCCCTTTGATTCTGGGTTATGAATGCTTGGCCAAGTGAGCGACCAAGTCCAAACTTTGATGCCCCCAAATGACCTTGTGGATTTGAACGGTCCAAATACATATTATGATTGGCCTAGATATCTTTCATTTAATCGCGAACCAACCAATTGCTTTTCACAGTTAACTGTTGAGCGTAGGCATGCGTTATATGTTATATCGATCGTGTCCCCGACTAAAACACATCAATAACAGATGGCTGAAGTTTGTGGACTTCACGATCTTCTTACTTGGATTCTACTCTGCATGTTTCTACTGGAAGCAGGCGAATACAGCTCGGTAGATTTCATTCTGTTTTAGGAAGATCAAATACACTAACATTTTGAACCAACTATCTGATGCGCTTTTTTATAAAAGTCTCGTGATGTTGTTTTTTTTTACAGGTTAATAACATACTCCGATGTCAAGTGACCGCACAGAGACGTCACCAAACTGCTAACAACTCACCTAAATAACAAAGACCATGAACGGCCAGTGTAGTTTAATACAACACAACGGTTGATTGATAAATGGAACAAGATTTTCTATTCCATGCATGGTAACGCAAAAGTATATACTTCATTGCGACTTTGGGTTTGATACCCGGGTAATTAAGTTCAAATGAGTATGTACACGATTGGAGAAGGTTTATAATGATAACATATTGTCTACATCATATCCATTTACGTTGAAACATATTTTTACCTGTCCATAACCAGTCCAAAAATAGACCATTTAACGGTTTTTCTTTTTTCGCTGGAGATTCATGAAATAAATTTAAACTTTTACTTTTTTGTTTTAAATCATATACTCTCGTCAATGAATGTGTAAAATAAATTTATGTGCAAGATCCAATGACTTATAGTCTTGTTTATTACTACTAAACATTACGTTTACCCAGAGAGAACCAGAAGCTTATCCCTTTACAAACGAAAACTGTTTATAAAGAACTGTCGATACTGAGTGTGGAAAATTAAATTAACGTTAAAAAATAACAAGATAAACATGTGAATTGTTAGCCGGAATAAAGTAGTGTAATTTGCTCAAATAAAACCGTATTTCAGCCAGTAATCATGAAAGTAAAGAAATAAAATAGGGACGCCTGTCTCCAAGACTTGCAAAGGTGATCAGTAAAATGAAGAGAGTGTGATGAACATATATGTCAACACATGCTTCAATTCCGCTCTGTCCCAATTTGCCTTTACGCTTCTCACTTAAACTTCACAGAAAAACAAAATAACCAAAGTTGTTGTTATTTGCGTCACCGATTCTAATCTTCTACCATTGACATTGACGCTCTTATCCTTCCCGGGATGTCAGTGTCTAAACAGGCAGATGTCCAACAAACCCCTGTCCAAAATGTCCGGCATCCCGCCCCGGGGATACCAGAACTCATAGGGTAAGTTTGCTGATTTTCCTATGCCAATAAACTATATAGGTTTTGTTGCCTGGCGTCTTATCTCGAATCGATTGGCTGGCCCGTGGGTGGAGGTTTTTGCTGCAGCACTGTCCAATATTGTGTTGATTAAGAGGTGTCACGTTTGAAACGTGTTAACTGATATCACGCCAGTTCGTCAGTGTTACAAATACCAAAGATGGTGAGGAATTGAAGACTGGAAATAAATCACATAACTTTTCACGGCTACAAGCATTGCCAGGCAGGTGTGAATGTTCAAAATAAACATACGACCTCTAATTTATGTAAGGCAACGTGTTTATAACGTTAAAGTAACTACAGTTAATCCTGGGCCCTAAAATGTAATGGAAGATTAATTGATTTATTGATTGATCGACTAACCGATCACATGCTCCATCGATTGATTGATTGGCGTGTAACGCCACATTCTTCTATGAAGGGGAGTGCATATTCTTCTAACAGTAAAACGGTAGTACAATCGTAGTGTATAAGATTTTATATAGGCTGTCGATACCCCGTTGTAAAAAAAAAACAAATTATCCACTATTGGCATCAAGACTAAACTTCAAGCTATACTTTGTTATACCACGAGTGGGGAATGTTGTAACCACAGCACGTGTTTACCGAGGAGCAGCTTCTATAGTCTGCTGATACTCCACGTGTTTAATATATAGACATTTTCTTTATGCGACGAAAGTTGCAAAGTTGTCTTCCTCAATAAGTTTCTCAAGAGCACTTCTCTGCTTATCAGATTATACTAGTTCTAAGGATGAGTGTAGTATTCTACTGCTTATATAACAGTGAAAACTTTATCTTCAGAGTTCTTTACGGTGAAACTAAATAACAACATTTGAGAGCACATGTGTATTAACTGCGAAAGCCATATATACCTCCAGAGAATAACAGCATTGGATGGAATGAAATTCTTTGTGCTGCGGTTCAAATCCCCGCCAATCGCTATATAATCTCAGTTTTCTGAATTGTGGGTAACACGGAACCCACAACAGGCTGCCTCAATAAGATATCTTAACCCGTCCAGGTGAAAAACAAACACTCATAAATAAACTCCAGCGAACTTTAATATATTGAGGTAAAGTGTAAAGCTAATCCATATAAGACTGGATGATCTGTACAGCGCTAAGCGGCTTAACCCTTGACATCAGAAGTATGTTGTATGTCCAGCCTCAAAAGCATAACTCATCTCGAGCTTTGCTTATTGCCTGATCATTCTTTACTTAGAAAGTCTATATCATCTTTCGTTTGGTATTTAGGGCAACGAGAAAAACATATTTCGCTTGTCTGGGTCATCATAGTTTGACCAGTTCTAGGTTCAGATTTTATACGGATGAACGTCGAGAAGATGGAATTAACCGTGAACTTGTTCGGTATGGGATAATGCCAGCCTGAGACTAAATAAGGATGATTGTCTCAGGGTATTGTAATCTCGCTGGAGTTTCCTTGGAATATGATCACGGAGTGCATCTGGGCGGCGATGTTAGGGGCTGTCATCAGCTCAGAACTCTCTCAGAACTTCTTACTGTTCGGATCTATTTGTAATACCTGGACATATTTTTCTGAGCGACTGATCTATCGGCTAATGTTGATATCTATATTGAAGAATCCTAGCTCTTCACGTGTGTTGACATACAGGATTGAAAGACTAATTGTTTTTACCCGGGTTGATGACATACACTTGTCTTGTACTTAAAGCCAGTAATAACTGAGAATTTACAACTTGCCAATAAATGTCTGGATGCCTTGCAGGGTTTATCACATCATTATCATTCCTTTAAGACTTTTTATCTCAGCCTGTACTCGGTTAAACTTATTAATGTATAACCAGACTCCCTAACTTAATAAATGTGGGTGCTTTCCTTAATTACGCCTGGTTGTTTAACGCATTTTGTTGATGATTGAGACATTTCGTGCATATGCAGATAGCTAATAAACAGACGTTTACTTTCCTATAACTATTCAAGATTTAAATCATACGCAGATTCTCGATATCAAGGATAAAAAAAGGATATTAAAAGGTTATGTACATTGCGGAGTAAGACAAAAACACACACAAAGTGTCTCAATCTATCAATCTATCACTAAATCGATAATTCAAAAAATCTAACTTGATACATTGCGCTGGGCACTAAATAAATAATAGATGTTTTTATTAAATAAATTGACCAACCTACCCCCTACCAGAATGGACCCATCCAATTAATGTCCGAAAGTAGTTTGATTTTAACACAGATATGTAAAACAAAACCATAAATTTCTATTTCATTTAAAATAAATTTAATCAATATTTACGTTATGTTACCACTTATTTACTTAAGTAAAAACAAAAGTGAAATAGGGAATATTATGTTCTGTTGGGTAAACAGCCAAAATTCCCTTTTCAAGAAGTGAGAAACGCGATAATTTACACAATCGTAATAGTGACGAAGCACACTCCTGTTTTATTTACATTATTTAAATGCAAACATATTAACTGGTACAGATATAGAGGAAATCGGATGTAATTCGATGAAAAGATCTGTTTTTCTTTTAAACTTAACGCGTATTAAAGTAGGTTAAGTACATGTTTCCATAACCATAAACATGACCTTTGGACCCGGCTAACTTGTCTTCGGAAATATTAACTGAACAAAATGAATTTACTTATGAATTTAGTTTTCGAAAAGTACATTGACGTGTTGATCTGGCTCAAGCAAAACTAGTGGGACGAGGGCGCCTTTCTACATGGAATTCTGGCAAAGGTGTAAGAAAAATATTATTGTCAAATCTTTACACGTTTAGCTTTTATTGAACATTCTGTTGTGTGTCAACATAATACACAATTACTTCAGACCCAACTTACGACGAGATGACCGGTAAACAAAATACATTGAGGTATTGTATTTTAAAAAAATGACTAGAGCGAGCTAACTGAATTTAAAAGCTTTTGTTTTGAAATTTGAATAAAGATTGAACCGACAATAAAATCTTTCTTTTATAATACCTTTGAGAGAAATTCAGCTCTTACATATATGACCAGGAGATGGTAATTTTGTTTCATATTTTGTTCCTGTGTCCGCTTTTGTACACGGGACTCATGGTTAACTTATTTGCTTAAATCGAAACTCTGGGCTGCAATAAATTGCATCATTTCTTGTGTTCAATTATGCTCTTTAATTTTCTCATCGAGCTATACCCATTTTATAATTTGCATCTTAAATATTGGGTAATGTACAAACTACAGTCAAATTTATCCACGTGGCCATGTCTAGGTTCTTTTATCATTAAACAGTAGAGCTCCACAAATATTAACCAATCAAATATCTTTCTTTTCAAAATAGGTGCCTACGTCAAGATATCTGTAGAGCCGATTGTTTAAACTTTTGACAGTTTAACTAGATAGGTAATTGGTTCACACATGTTATTAACCCGTAACACATAAGAGTGTTAGTCGCGTGACGTCCTAGACAAGGCTGGCCACGCCCAAAATATCAGCTACCAGTGGTCGTTGGAAGAAACATATCTGTAACCCCCGGTTTAATTGAATAAATGGAGAAACGATAAGTCGATGCCATATTTAAGTTTATTTAACGGTAATCTTTCAAGGAATATTATAGGTTATTTCAGCCAAGAATATCGCTTTAACTATTCGGCTGTTGCTAACAAGGATTACCAATGAAGTCCAATCTGACTTGAGACTGTGTTATTGAATTTCCTTCGGTAAATAGGAGGTCATTATTGTACGGTGTTACCACTAAGGCTAGTTGCAAGGTGTCAGTATGATGAAGTTTTTATTGGAGTTTAACGCCGTACTTAAGGTTATTTCATTCATATGACTGTTAGTCAGTCCAATAGGTGAAGGAAACCACCCTCCCAAGTTCCTATCATCCCTGCAACAAACAAACAACACACTCACAAGACCCAATACAGAGGGTTTAAGCAAACACACCAACTTCCTGTTGCCCTTTGCTGTTAGAGCACCAGGGTAACAGAAATCCTCCTCCGTATCGCCCGCTGAGTTTGATGTTACTGGAATATCAGTGCCTATATTCAAGAAAATTCCTGCCTCGAGGAAGGCGATTCAGCATGATGGTGTTGGATTTATCGGGCATGTATAGCTCTCGAGACAAGAGTCTATTCGCTCCGGTATTAGAAAATCTCAAATTTAATTAAGATTTTGTGTAACGGACATTCGTGACATGCACAAACAAGAACAGTGATAAAACTGGGAGGGATATCGATATCTATTACACAGAGAATTCCAATCGTACCGCCTCAATATCTGTGAAATAACTCTATGAGTTTAACGATTAAACAAACGTATCAATACCTGTAACTTTTTAAACCAACGAACGACAGAAAAACAAGGAATCCAGTTCGATACCATTTATTTTTTAAATTTAGTTTTAAATACTTTTAGGGTATTTAATTTATTTGAAGACAACATAATACAAAAATCGTTTTCTTCAAATAGTGATATGTTCTGTCTAGGTTGCTGGTGTATATTTTTAGTTCGGCATTTCCTCTGTTTGTGTGGATGTTGTGGTGGGATCTATGTCTAAACGTCTAGTCTAAACGTTTAGCGTTGATTGTTATGGATCATAGCTTTTGATTGACAGAAAACTACAGGAAAGTTAGCTAGTAAGATCTCGAATATATGTAATTGTTTGTGTATATTGATTCAACGCTTTCTAGCGGAGTTGACTTTGGACGCAATCGTATATCTATATAGACGTTTTCAACATTCCGGAATTGTTTGTATTAGTGCTAATAAACACGGAAACGATAATATTGGCATGTTCTGTTAGATAGATGGAATTGTATAGACTTTTGTATAAAGATAGATGAAATAATGGCATGAGTGCATCCAGTCTGGGCTAACAGTTTGTGAATCTCCGTCCCATCCACACCAGGGCCATCACGTCCAAGGTTCTTCTCGTACATTCATATTACATACATTATATCTTCTATCAATAGCTGGTTGACGTAAAACAAACCATGGCGTACACATATAAATATAAACGACGTCAGCTATAAGCAGGTACTTCTTTTGACAATCTATTTGAAGTCATAGATGAACTGATAGATATTTCTAGCCTTTGGAATACCACGTTAAAATAATAAAACTAAGATATTGAAGAGATGGAATTTCGTAGCCGATAAAACATACCTCATTGTTTAGCTAAGCGTATAGAATATTGATTACCAATCACACAAATACAAAGCACTACAAGGAGAATCCGTCTAAATTTTTTAATTAAATTAAGAGTTAAATGATTTTTTTACCCTAAATCAATTTATTAATCGAGAAATAATCATCGTGTTATAATTGTATTCTTATTTAAGAGTATGTATTTATGCACAGATACTAGATTTAAAACAAAAATCCCCTAAATCAATTTTATTAACCGAGAAATAATCATCGTATTATAATTGTATTGTCATTTTAGAGTATGTATTTATGCACAGATACTAGATTTAAAACAAAAATCCCCTAAATCAATTTTATAAACCGAGAAATAATCATCGTATTATAATTGTATTGTCATTTTAAAACCACTCTATGCTGAAAACAATTTGCGAATGATCAAGGATGTGCAGACTGAGTCAACTTCCAAAAATGTCACATCAGAGAACCAGAATCAGTTTTCTTATATGTATATATATTAGATTTATGGGTATATGAACTCGTTGTGCTGATAGTTGGAGGATTAGCATCGGGTCAATCGACACGTGCAATGAGCGGTTCTTCACTCGGCACGGGAAATTATTCAAAGTGCAAACGGCAACCGGGCGAGGTCCGCCCAGTTCACGAGCAAACGCGTGGATGAGGTGCCAAGATATGCCTTTTATATGTCAACATTTACATTCATAAATACCCTCCAAAATATTCTCCTCAAATGACCGGTCTACGGACAGTTGAGAAAACAAACATGTCGAGATGTTTCAAAGGACAGATGCTATGAAACATAAACTATGAATTTAAGTGTTGTCCGATCCGATTTTGATAAAATATACGGGGAGAAATTGTCCGCAGATTAACAGTAATCGGCCTATAGAAGACATTAACAGTAGGCTCACAACGCGTGCACATTAGTTCAGAACTGTCTGGGTTCCATGGACATTTAACTGGCAACCATTGAAATACAACTGGCGATGAAGTTCACAAAAGTGATTAGAACATAAACAATATCAATAATTATTGTTCTGATAATTAAATTGACTTCGAATATTTTCAGCGTCAATTTTTTTTCTTTTGTGTAGTCATGTTTAAATATTTCTTGTGTCAACAAAAGTTAATGTCATTTCATTCAAAGAAATGTGAACTATGTTACGTGATGTCCGTCGGCCATATTTGCTGGTAATACAACTATTTACACATCTATTTACAAAAGGTGGCCATTTGCTGTTTTGAGGAACGATCCATAGTTTTCATTGATAAATACATTACAATTGTTGTAATTAGGTGTAGCAAATAACATTTCAGCGACAAGATTTCTGTGACGTCGCGGTAGACTAGCGAGTATCCATTGTACCTGTTTGCGAACATTCTGTTAGCCTACGTGGGTCTGTACGTCTTTGAGTGTTGGCAGAACTACCCTAATTAGAAACTCAGACAGATATCGACAATATATATGAGTGCTCTGTCCAGTTAGGCCTAATGCCCATGTTTACGGAAGAATTGTCCGCGCAAGTCACCACATCTCCCACCAATTATCCCGTTGATATTCTAGGAGTTTACCTTTCGCCTCTGTAAATGCTTACATTGATTAAAGACACAACAAATAATCCGAGTTGAGAAACTAATGGAAGGTAGATTATAGCGACACCTACCGGATATTGAATCGACAGGACATGTGCCAGATCTGCTGCAATTGGATATATTGGATTCTCGACTAATAAACATATTGACACAGTGGTATCTATCGGCTTTGAAATCCAAGCACGGATATCTAAAATCAGACGTTTTTCCCTGCATGAATCGAACGAAAGATTTTCAAACGAATTTTTAACTTTTCCCTCAAAAATATCTCAAAATTGTGATGTACGAAATTGTCAGCTTTCAATGTTTTATGATTAAAAGTAAATAAAGTTCAATAAACTACAATGCTCCAAAACTGGGGTGAATTTGGAATAATCAAATCTTTTAAATTCAATAAATTGACATGGAATTGTCATGTGTCAACTATAAAAAATTTTTGCAACTGAAGCCTACCAGCAGCCTTTGATTTAAAGGGTAGGTTTTTATATTTATCTAACTTTGTAGAATATGTGTGTTTTATTATACAGTATATTGCTCAATAGTGTATAGCATGTGAAACCAGTTAATCATCATAGTTAACAGAACCTTGTTCAAGTACATCATTGAGTATATTTGTCCTATACACTTTTCCAAATACTCGCACGGGGTCGTGGCTTAGAGGTTAGCGTGTGTGCTTTCTTAATCCTACTTCGATGTTCCGTTCGTTCATGGGTTTGAGTCCGTCTGTCGACCATCAGGTATATGAGTGAGTCCCACAATTTGGCCCCGCCAATCGCAGCCGTGGTTTTTTACGAGGTTCCTCTCGGTTATCCACTGTAATTAGGCAAGGGTCAGTGTGAAGTGGACAATCTGCCGTAATATAAGGGAAATACCCTTAAGTACGACGCTAGATCTCAACCAAACAAATAAACAAACCAAATGCCCAAGGCATTTAATGCATAATAAAATAATACGTTACTAAATTCGACCCCCAAAAAATAATAATATATTGGACAATTTTTCATACTAATCGATCAATCAAAAAAATAACAAAAGACCATGTTCTAGTATAGGCTACAAGATCGGAAAACAATAGCTATTGCGTTTTAAGTCTTAAAAACCCGAGGGAGCGTTCGCACCAAATGTGTTTGTTCCTTCCTGAAAATATATTGTGAAAATATGCTGCGTGTTTTGCGTTTAGCTTCGACACAAAAAGGGAACCCCCACTTCTCGACACTGTTGCGATGGTTGTGTTGAACAGAAATGGAAGTTTGCCGTGGGTGAGAAAGTGAAGACAGATTTGCGGTGAAAAAATTTCTGCTAAAATATAATATGACTTTTATATATTAAAATGTATTTTATATTTATATATATGGTTATAGTGTTGAGTTTGTTACCCAAATGTCCCAGGCTCGAATCCCGGAAGAGGCAAGCAATTTTTTCCCTCTTTATTTATTCAAAAGAATATATTATTAAAAGGCCATACAAATGACACTTTCACTCCGTGATTAAAGTCAAGGTAGATGATTGATTGATTGATTGATTGATTGATTGCTTGATTGATTACTGTTTTACACAACATTCAGCGGTATTTCAGCTACGCTGTGGCGTGAACATATTTACAATTTATTTGTTATTTTCTACAATTAAAGACAACTCCAATCAGAAGCACCCTTGGCCGTTAACATCAAAAGGAGAACGAAAATGAACTGAATAGGACATACATAAGTGTTAAAGATATTAAATATGTCAATATATCATACACCAGTGTTAAAAATATGTTGATATATTATATAGTTCAAATCTGGTTGTAAAAATTGCAAATAGTCTGTTCAAATTTGGATCTAAAAATTGTAAATATTCTGTTTAAAACTATGTTTATTAAAGTTATTTACAATGAGTCATAAAAATTAGATTTTATGATACACACCGATCCGTTTAAGGAACTTGATGACAACATCGCCAGCAATGTTGTCAA
>JARFOD010090505.1:0-17899 GCA_031763545.1 Mopalia muscosa | reverse complement strand
CTTTTGTATACCTTTTTCGAACAGTAAGTTATTACATACATATATATGTCTGCATTTATACAAATATAAAGCCTTTCACATGCCGCCCCTCCGCATTTATAAACACGCTTACATATATTGATCCTGGGCTCGATCTTAAAAGGATACACTCTCGGCCTTCTCACTTGATATCTAGAAAAATACGTATTTATTTATCTACAAACGCAGAGAGAGAACCGAGACTTATACACACAGACATGCATGCATATAATGAGTATGTACATACGTATTATAGTTACACATTCAATAAGACTGTAATACAAAGGACCCCAATTTTTCCATATCTTATTGAAAGTTTCTAAGTCGTTTTTTTAATGCACATATATTCCTCTATTTTTATATATTCTTGAATACTAAATTTTAATTCCAAAAATGATAAAGGGTTGTCTTGACATCTTTTTGTATATATGTTATATCTTGTTATAATTATTCTTAAATTTATAGGTCTAAAAAAAGCGTTGCAGTTTGGTTTGCCTAGAATACAGTCAGTTCTTATTAAATTAAGACTTATTCCTATACAATTATAAATCCACCCATTAACCCTTTCACTGCTGGACTTTACAATATCCATATATATATTGCTGGGCTTAAACACTAATTATTAGTCATTGGTGTGAGAAACTTTGAAGCTAAAATACACCATGAATTATTGGAAATAGAGCATCAATGTTTTATACATCAGTCGCCGATCAGCGTACATTAGCACATAATTGAAGCTTGTTTATGGTGCCAATCGGCGTACATCAGCAGTGAAAGGGTTAAGGGTTTCCCAAATCAAATCACCTTCTGGGCATTCGTGGAATAAATGCTCGATAGTTTCACTAGCAGCGTGACAGAAGGTACAGTTATCCGACAACTAGTATCTGTGTGCTGCGTATAAGGGGGAATAATCCGTTCAAGAATTCACACCTCCAAGTAGCCTCCCTTTAAAATACCTTAATTTTTCCGTTCAAAGCTAGAGATCGGAAATTTGACCTGAATTACACAACGTCAATAACATTGAATTCGGTGAATATCCTTATATATGTCTTATGCTCTATCAGACTAATTAGGTAGTGGTTCCAAACTGTTAGAGACAACCTTCACTGACGAATAAAATGTATAAAACAGAAAGAGGACAAGTGATGTTTATAAGAGAAACCCGAGTGTCCGGGTCTGGAAAAGTGAATAAATAGTTACATAGGTGTGTTTTTTCCTCAAATTTGGTTATCAGATAATAGTTCAGGGATATCTACAAATTCAAGCTTAAAATAAAGACACAGCTGCAGTTTAAACAACTTTGCACAGGCAGTCACGTTTTGAAGTTTGATTTTTTAAGCATTAAAGACTGCAGTCATATTGTTAGCATTAAGTACCATCTAGCTTTTGAACGCACACATGCACTTTGGAATAAACCCGTGCACTATCTTACCAGGAAATCACGAGACAGAGCTCTACTTTTATCCACAGCTACGGAAAATCCAGCTGATTAATGACTGGGAAATGTGTAATGCTGGTCAACAAAAACTGGAACAATTTGGTTCTGTTTAAGGAAAATTGAATTTGTAAATAGCTTTAAAACGGAATTGCATTGATCTACCGCTAAATTATATCATAGCATAGTCCCGGTGTATTTATACAGCTGTAATTTGGCAGGTGACGACCGCACATTTTTTTTTACAATTTATCGAATATTAGTACATTCAAAATGTTCCACGTTTATGGCCAGGCTGTCTATGCGCAAGTCATGGAGGTAAGATAGCAAACTACAGGAAGTTTGATAAACACAGCAGAGCTATGGCTGGTGTTAGATTTGTGTACGTTAGAGACAGAAAGAAGATTGACACATCTTATTCTACGTCAGACATGAATATGTTAAGAGTCGCGAGACAAAATAACCTGGACATTAGAGTCATTTTAGCATCGTGTAGCTTTACTATGGAGAAATTACAAGAAAATATTAACCAAAATATATGGCCATCAATTTCCTAAATGAATCACTTTAACGGGCTGATGAAACATGAAAATAATTGATATAAGCATTTTGTAACCTTCAAATACCGTCTAGCTTTTTAATGCAAACTGACCCCTTTCGATAAGAAAATATAATTGAATTTAATTTCTGTGGCTAAGACACATCGTTTGCCGCTCGATTATAATAAATACAGACAGCTTGATAAAACACTGACTGTCGCTGGCTATATATAACGTTGAAAAACGGAATGTAAAATTCAGAAAAACATTAAGAATATAAATAAACTTATAATATTACAATTATACGAGACGAGAAGGATATTGCTCTGAACTGGTAAACCCAAATAATAATAAACTGTACGGTGTATACATAACCGACGATATAATTCACAGAGGTGTGGTGATTTTGGTTTGTTTTGGTGTTTCTATTAATATATATCCCCATAATCAAGTTCGTTTCAATCTACCTGTAGGGGGCGCTAGTGTCTAAAATGGCCATATGGGTATTGCCCAATGTCATCAAGTTTGTGACCAATCAAACACTTTATACTGTTCACTCTTTTAAAGCGCCATTTTAAATTGTAAAAGACACGTTTTTAAGACATGTTGTGAATAAGATGAAAATAAGATTTTATTAAATCCTACCACCTTATACCCAGTAACACTATCTGTGGGCTAAATTGTCTGGATGTACGTTGAACATATTTTTTAACAAACTTTAGGGCAGACTTTCTCTAGCACTCGTTTGATTTTGATCCCCATATCTAGCACACATATGCGAGCTCTTGTGCAACACAAAAGTGAAACAGTGGTCAAACGCCGTATCTTGTATTTTCTCTGTTTTTACACATAATATAATTTCACGCTTTTAAATTTTAGTATGAAAGTAATTTTTATACTTTAAAAAAATTACTATTGTGAGAAATTTTAAAATCCAGGTACGAAAACGTGATTACTGCTTCTAAAAATGAGTAATTGTTATTCCACGGTGTTGATTATTTTATATCGTTGTATTATGTCAAGTAGAGTTATTCCCCCTGTTACGCATCTCCTGTTCCTTGTTGTAATATTGGATAGTTCAGTACAGTTTCTCAATTCATCTGTCCAGTCTTGGTATGTGTGTTTTTCACCATCGGAACACACTTTCTTTAGAACTGACTCTGCCCAATTTTTCGAAAAATCATGTTTTGTATATGTTCACATGCTGACACGATGTAACACTATATTCCTATAATAAATCTGTTTTCTGTTATAGACTTCCAATGCTATATATTTAAAAATGACAGAATCCTCAAAATACAAAAATAACAAAATTGATATTCCCGTTGAATAAAGGAATAAACTTATTCCCAGTTCAATAAAAACTCATGATTTATCAAAATAAATAATGCAGATAGTTTTTGGCGACAACACTTACTCCAGCTACAGACGAATTGTACAGTTTGTTAATTCGTTTTTAATAAATAAGTAAATATGCATCTGTGTTTTGAATTTGTATAATAAACCTGGCTTTTCACAATTTCTAAATGCCAATATCATTGACAGTCGTTTTTCACTGAGAGCACATAGGTTGTACGAGGACGGGGAAGAAGTTCAGCAGCCGCCACCACCAAACACAACCGGCCCACTGGGGGTGGGGGCGGGGCGGGGCAACGGGACCCATGAGTGTAAGAGGCCCACAAGGGTTTACCTTGAACAAAAAACGTGTGTGCTTTTGTGAATATATGAACGACCTTCTCGTGCGGTCGATATCAAACTCTTGTTTAGAAGTAAGTCCAAGTCTCAGGAAGCGGCCCACTAATGACTTCATTGGGTTCTTTGTGATGTATTGGAGGAAACGGTCACCATTCAATTTGCCCTGGGGCCCGAAAATGCTCCTGGCGGCCCAGACTTTAGGTAGAGGCTCTGTGAGAGAGCTTACAATTCTATCTTAAAACACGGAAGGTTTCAGCAACGAAAAGAATAGCAGTGATGCTTTCAGCTCGCAGCTTCCGATAACTCCATGACTCGTCCACCCAGAACCATACAATACGATAACATCTTAATATAAAGATACGACATATTGTGGCATATGTCTTTCTTGCAAACTGGCGATTTAGTGACGCTGGTGTTATACTGTGACGTTTTCTGGTACTCATGGACATCATTTTGTTTTATTGCCATCCGATCTAAAATGTCAAACATTTTATAAGAAAATTACAGCAAAGTATAGCGATTTGTATAGAGTGGGGAAAACATTATCCAACTCGAGCCAGTGTATCACAATACTTATCCCTTTCGTCTTCTATATAGCTCGTGGTTTGGCTAAATAGATTAAAATTAATTGGTTCTGTGTACACTTTTTCACAAATGGAGAAAATGGTTTTTGAATGTTCTTTTTGCCATATATATTGGTTCAGAGTACTGTGTGATTAATCGTTGGCATGGTTTTATGTCATTGAAGTTATATCTCCTCATACCGTATTTAGATAGAAGACCAGTTAATCCTCAGCTCTCGATTCGTTGTCGGGCTCTTGTAAAAAAAGCTGTATTTATCTCTAACTAAAACCTCAATCAGCAGGAGGTAAAAAGCATTTCATCTTTTAACAAGTTTATTTACAATGGTTGTTTGTATATTGGTACATTTTTTTTATAAACAGGTAACAACAATGCAGTCCAAAAGCAGTAAGAACAAATTGCCCACAGTGTACGGCTTATATAGTAATCCCAAGATTCTGTAGAATTCGCCTTCGTCTCATCATCCGACAGTGGGTGGCCGTCTCCACGTAGATCCAACTGACCAGAAACAAGAGGGTGGCGGTACCGGAGATTAACAAGAAACAAAGGCACAGGAGGAACTGTAGGTGAGGGTCCCCCTGGACATTATCGTGGGCCGTTTGAAGAACTCTGAACGATTTGACGGTAAAAGCTGCAGCCGAGCCGGTGATTATCAGAAGTAGAAATACGAGGGCCACAAATACGCATCGGTTTGCGAGGCATCTCTCTATACGGGATGAGTCTGTACTCACATTGGATGGCCACTCCTATTAGTTGATTAACAATGAAAAAAAAAAAAAAAATTGGATAGTTGAGTTTTACTAAAAATTGTGCCAGTTTCGATTTCAGTCTCCATAGCAATTTATTTAAAGCTATTGCTGTTTAACTAATGTATAGGGCCTATGTTACAAATATATAACCCCTCACTCCCTCTCTACTTTCCCTCTCCCCACCCAATGCCCCCACACTCATTCTCCATCCTGAATATTAAAGCGAAAATAGGGATAACCACAGCCTTAGCATAAAATAAATTTAGCGGATCTGTCCATTCTGACAGGCCTAGGGTTGGGAGGAAGCTATGTTGTTTCATTCACCCATTGGGCCGAGTGAAACAATCTTAAGTACGGCGATAAATCCTAATCAATCTTACTTGATACACTTCTGAAGTTTATTTTGATAACCAGCAGTTCGCGTACATATTACCACTGACTAAGAGCAATGTCGTCCAAATGTAGGCATACTGTAATGATATATCACAGATGTAATTTTTTGCCATTCGTAAAATTATTTATGACTGCATTCTTGTTGCAATTTTTTGTTGGACTGCAACAACAACATGCTCTTGGGCCGGCTGCTCAAAATTCTGTTAACTTGACGGAGTCTTCGTGGACGTTGCACAGCAATTATATTTATTTTTTTTATTACAGCAATTTTATTTTTTATTTTATTACGACTTTATTAATTTGAATAACGATACAAGAAATGTAACTATTTGCACAGGGATTTATATTAAAAGAGGGGAAGCTTAACTCTTTCACTTTTGTTGGTTTGGTTGAGGTTTAACGTCGTCTTCAAGGGTATTTCACATATATGACGACGTGCCAGCCCAATGGGTGAAGGAAACAAAGTGAGGACGGGACAAATACAGGACGACAACAACATGATGCAATACATACACCACAAACAGATCGGCTTCCTGTTCCCCTTTAGCTCTGAGAGCACCATGCAGGGCAACATGAAGCTCCCTCCAACCGCCCGCTAACTCTTTCAAGTTCAAAAATAGAACGAACACACCCTGATGTAATAAATATCGCACTTTGAATAGTTTCAAAGTATCAAGACTATTAACAAGTATTTCTAAAAAAAAAGTCATGCCATGCGGTTAAATACACTGGCAACGGACCACCTCCTTGTTTTGAGCTTAAGTAATACCAAAGAGACTGAACTATGTCTCTTGATAATTTTTCGATTATGACGTTTCAACTACTTCTTATTTATGATGAACAACGTATTCAGAGCTTGTTTACTGCTATCTTTCTAAATTTCAGTTAAATAAAAGAGGGCATACATTTGTTTGGTAAATAAAATCTAACATACCCAATACAACCGAGATTCGGTTTCTGTATTAAATTCTGGAAGGACGGAGGGTTGGAGGGACGGAAGGAGGGACGGACGGAGAGTTGAAAGAATGGACGAAAGGACGGATGGAGGGACGACCGGAGGGTTTGAGGGATGAACGATCGGAGGGAAATTGGGAGGGAGGGACGGATTTTTTTCTTTAAATATGCTGAAGATAAATATGAGACTTACATGTACTGAGAGTATGGGTACGAGATCCGGCTGTGACGTTGGTGGCGACACGAAAAACGTACCCCCGCAGATCTCACAAGTGTTAGAGCCTTTCTGTCTAACCCAGAGAACCAAGCAGCTGGCGTGCACTCTCTTGACAGTTCCTTTGCAATCGCAGGAGGTGTCCCGAAGTATTTCAGCTGAACAGACAAATCATTGACAACATGATTGATTGATTGCTTGTTTATTTATTGCTTGAAGGAAATACAAATTGTTTTTGTACTAAACATAGGGCGGCACATTTTAGTGTTGACTCAATGGCACAAATAAATAAATAGAGGATATCTACTGTTTGTTGGTGGATGCTTTATTATTTCATATTTTTAAAAGTGTAGTATAAAACAATAGTTTTTATTTTACTGACAACAATCTATATTTGTTGTTCCATGGTAGCAGACGCATAGGTATCTCCACCAGGAGGCTTCGACAGAAGAGGGAGACAACTCAAGAGTTGAACAAAATTAGTTCCATCCACTGCGAACATCTAAAGTAATATGTTCACAAACGTGATACAACAAATATCCTAATCTCACTTGTATCATGTTTATTTATCTGATAGCTTTTATACTGACCATGGAACCGTTTTCATTTACTATCGGGAGATTTACTTTAGGCAATTACACTTAAGGTTGAAATCAAAAATTTAATAAAATCTTCCATTTTGTTCTTCTCGGATTCATAGAGAAGACCTACCAGATTCCTCACTGCCTAGTTGACAAATCCGGCAGATGGAAGTATCGGAACCCAAAGCCTTTTGAATTAATTCCACCGAGCGATCTGACTCGGATCGGCTATTTCCGGGAAGCATCGGATCTTTCGATCGGCTGTTTTCGGGGGAGATCCGATCATTTTCTCGGCTATAACCAGGAAGTATCGGGGTGTCATCTGCTTCGATCAGTATCGAGGATGGCTGCAAAATCAAATTAAACTTTGACAGAAGATCCACAGTCCCACCTCCAGACTTTGTTAAGATAAAATATGAAATATCATTTATAGCATCCATTTGCCCTTTAAACACAACCATATGCTCGTATAAGACCAGTCCGTCCACGTGCAGATGGTTTGTAATTACATATGCTCGTATACGACCAGTCCGTCCACGTGCAGAGGATTTGTAATTACATATGCTCGTATACGACCAGTCCGTCCACGTGCAGAGGGTTTGTAATTACATATGCTCGTATACGACCAGTCCGTCCACGTGTAGAGGGTTTGTAATTACATATGCTCGTATACGACCAGTCCGTCCACGTGCAGAGGGTTTGTAATTACATATGCTCCTATGCAACCAGTCCGTCCACGTGCAGAGTTTTGGAAAATTAAAACAGTTTGTATTTATAACATTGCAATAAAAAAAGTGATATATGCAAGTAAATATTTCAGCTGAAAGCGCAACCATTACGTTATGTCGTCGGGGATAAGGACTGACAAACTCCTAAGATGTACACATATCAACCGACCCAAAGCAACAGGGCAATTTACTAGGCCTATTTAATCTAAACATAATTGCAAAATAAATTGGATTTTTCATTTTCTTGAATATTAGGTGTATGTATTCAACTGCCATGCTTTGCTCTTGGATGTCACTCGAAGCTATAGTCTCATTACCAGAATCCGATTTCCGATTGGTTAAACCGTTGGGAGGCGGTACAACTTGATTTCCTCTCATACTTACTGGGGTAGGGAAGGAACTTCATTTTTCCGTAGTGGTCTCGGAGCTAAGGGGCAACATGAAACCGATCTGTTTGTGTTGTCTTTTTATTTGTCCTGTGATTTGTCTGACTTTTTCCTTGTGTTTTTGGCCACTGGCTTCCAGTGCTCGAAGCACTATTAACTTTGATCCGCTATAAGAATTCTAACTCTAATCTGCTTTTAGCGGTTAGACCTGGTTGAGCGACATATCCTCTTTCGAACTGGACAAGGGAGGTTTCGTTCGCCCATTTGGCTGGCATGCGTTCGTGTGAATGAAATAACCAAACAAACAATGAAACATACGTACCACATCGCATACAAATCTAGGCCTATGCTCTCTACTACTATACTTGGCAAGCAAAGCGAAAGAAAAAAAAAAGAAAAGAAAAAAAAATCGTGATGACAAAGGAAGTTACGATATTTGAGAAGGGGTTAGTCGAACGACGTTTCGCTTTGACCGAAAACGGGCTCGAATTGATCCGAATTGGTCTACAGAACACGGGTAATACAGCAACACGCAAAGCCTTCCATCTCTGTCACGATTGTATATGCTTAATTGGCGAGTAACTGGGAGTCAAGCGTACTGAATAAAACATATAGAAACGAGAGGTTATTTCACTCACGTGGGCAGACGAACATTCTCCAATCTCCCGCTCATAATCAACTGAGGGTCCTTTATCGCTCATCACAGTCCGCCCGTCCCCCAGGGAACTTCCTTGCACATATGACAAGGTTTACCAACAGATAACTCGACTTGATGATTATGTTTGTGACGTAATAAACATCAGAATGTCAATGTCTCGTAATGTCAAAAAGGGGGCGTTACAGGCGGTCATCTGGCGTCAAAACGGTCGAGATTCATGGGCTTTTAAGTAACGTCACAATTTAAAAATGCGTTTGACGTCATGAAAAAGTTCCACTATCACGAATGTTTTGACACCTGGGTTGGGTTGTTCAAAAGTTAAGTCAGGCTTAAATTTGTAACGTCACAAAGAAATTCAGTTGTGACGTGAGGTCGTACAACATTGGTCTAAAATTAATACACTTTTGAACAACCGGACCCAGAGGATCGTTTTGCAAGGATAAAATTACCTCCCTTGCCAACGTCCCGAGATTCCGTTTTAACGTTAACGTCATACATCAAAATTAAACGTAGTTGTTTTGTGACATACTGAGTTAAAACCTTCTCAGCATAGCATGACTGGAAACAAATTTTAGTTCGTCTTTATATTCCTTATTCACACTAAGGTCTAAAGGCTGTAGTCGATCCGTGCAATATGCTGGAACGAATACAACCAAGTATATAAACAGTGAATCTCTGAATTTTGGCAGTGACGTTGCTTGGGTTTTATTCACACTTGGCACTACAAAACACGATCCAATTCAATGCTGTGACATTGGTAGACTAGGTCAGACAATGACGTCACAATGCAAACGAATCAGATCCTAATGCTACGTTATGATTTTAGTGTAGGTCGACTGCTTCGTCCCGTTGGTGTGAATTGGGCTTTAGGTTTGTGAATATAATAACTTGTATTATAGATATAATCAGGGCCCGGTTGTTCAAAAGTGTATTAACTTTAAACCATTGTTGTACGACGCCACGTCACAACTAAATTTCTTTGTGACGTTACAAATTTAAGCCTGACTTAACATTTGAACAACCCAACCCAGAAGTATATCAAGTAGAAATATGAAACCAGCCATTACCCTGTCCCAACGGCATTGTGACTTTCGGTGGACTGTCATAGTGCCATATGACTCATTGCGGAAGAAATAGTAGATTTCGTTAGTTTCGCGCAGTTTGAATTTCAGAATCCACTGACGTTTGAAAAGCGGCAGAAACAGTGTTAACATGATATACCCATGATTCAACACCCAATTCATGCCCTTAGAGGTTTCTCTATGTCCCTCTAGGGGGCGCTTTTTTATCAATCAGCGCTGGGTTGGTCACAATGCCGTTGAGACTGGGTAATGACTGGTTTCATACTTCTACTTGATAGACTTCTGATATAACTTATCAAATGAGATTTCTGATATGTGCTATATCCCCCATGTATACTGGCAATGTTATAATGAATTGTTTTCTTTTTATATCTAGTTTTGTAGTTATATATGTTGTGGAAATGTAGGTACCCCTTCTTCCCTTGGACAAGTAAATTAATTTCGAATTGCATATTTTTTTTCATCAATCTTTTATTTTTCTGCCAGGCGGACAGTCCTCCAATTGCATCATATTCGTTTTCTGAGACAAGCAGGTTGTATATGATGAAACATGGTTGGTGAATAACGTTCGTGATTAGTAGTAGAGGGTATTGGATACACAGGGGTTTGTTGGATTATATCCATGACCAATTTCGGGAAGCATTTTTCTTCTTCACTTCGATAAAATCCAATCACAGCCAACCGGATACAGAACCTGTTGGCTTAAGAAAGAACGAAACGTTTTGTGTTTGCAAACAGTAATAATAGTTTAAGCTATAAGAATAATACATTCATATGGTTTTATTAATGTTTACCTGTTAATTTGCATTATTCCCAATACTGCCCATGTTAAAATTCGTGGATTGGCCCTCCCTTGGCCGTAAACCGATAAAGTTTTTCACAATAGGACGTCACTCTGTTGTCATAACGTCAGAACTGGAAACCCCCGTATTATAGATACGTAACAACATAATTATTGTTTGGGATTTGAAGATGAACTATATTTCTCTTACAAGGACGGGCTTGAAGCGATTGAATTTCACCATGGTATACAGTCTGGCCCGACCCCAAGAATGTCCACCCTTCTTCTTTTCGACATACATATCCTCTAAGACCCATCGTCCACACCTACGGAAAAAAAGACTTGTTTGTTTACAATTATCCAGTGATTTATTATCGAGTTGCAAATTGAAATTCCAGCCCAAACACCCAAACTCACAAGATAACCTCAAAGAAGCTATCATATTTAATGGCCTTAAAATCTAACAAAGAGCACTAGTTACACTACCCTGGGTCTTTGGAGGATATAGGCCTACGATTGCTATGGTACCGAGCTTATCTGATTCAAGATGGGCTAGTTGTACAGGGATTGCATAGGAAGATAAGCGGCAGCAAACTAAAATAAAATCAAATCTACTTCCTATGTCGAGACATTGACTCTAAAGCCAATGTCACACCAAAGCCACGAGACTCAACTCAATTCAACCAGACAGTTGTGTCTAGTTTAGGATAGTTGACAAAAGTCTGAAGTTCAAGTCACACGGCTGCGACGGCACCCAACAATCCGTCGTAAGATTTCTCGCGAGAGGGAGAAGGAGCGAGACCAACACCGCTGCTAGACAACGCTTCGAATGTTATTACCGAATAACGTTATCCGTCACTCAAAGTTATAGATCATGTGACTTAAACTGTTGGTATCATTGGTTGAGCGTGTCATTACAGTTGCAGTTCGTCGTGAACCAAGTCAGACCGAATAGACGAATTTTTTAATGAAAGAAGTTGCAAATCGTTCAGTGAATATTGGACTATTTGTTATACGTTTTCTAGGTATGAACCATTAACACAGCCGGGTATCGCCTATATTGGAATGACGGTAATTGTTTGTGCTCACATGCTATTCTAGTTCCAGGTACAACCTGACGATGCGATTGTGCGCTTGAATATAAACAGCGTTGAATGTGCTGAATGGATTACGCACAATAAAAGCTATTCTTTAGTCAGGTGATTTGTCTTAGCAAATAATCCATTCTGTTGAACTGAGAGGTTTGTAGTAGGTCCTTAAGAAGCCGATTTGGTGGTCCATTCTGTTGAACTGAGAGGATTATAGTAGGTCGCCAAGAAGCCAATTTGATGGTCCATTCTGTTGAACTGAGAGGTTTGTAGTAGGTCGTTCAGAAGCCAATTTGATGGTCCATTCTGTTGAACTGAGAGGATTATAGTAGGTCGCCAAGAAGCCAATTTGATGGTCCAGTCTGTTGAACTGAGAGGTTTGTAGTAGGTCGTTCAGAAGCCAATTTGATGGTCCATTCTGTTGAGCTGAGAGGTTTGTAGTAGGTCGTTCAGAAGCCAATTTGATGGTCCATTCTGTTGAACTGAGAGGTTTGTAGTTGGCCGTTCAGAAGCCAATTTGATGGTCCATTCTGTTGAACTGAGAGATTTGTAGTAGGTCATTCAGAAGCCAATTCGATGGTCCATTCTGTTGAACTGAGAGGTTTGTAGTAGGACGTTAAGAAGCCAATTTGATGGTTCTGCTTTCCAATAAAGAAAACGTCCTATGTCCGGTTGTTCAAAGCTTCGTTAGCATAACAGCCAGTTAGATGACGTCGCGTCACAAAGAAATGGACGTCACGTCATAATAAAAATTCATTGTTATACGCACTGTCATCTTACGGACCGTTAACTCAATAGAGCTTTGAGCAACCAGCTCCAGAGAGAATGACATGCACATTAGTATCTACACTAGTCCCGGGTGTGACGTAGAAAAACTAAACACAGCATTCTAAGATAGAATCATGTGCATAAGTACGCAACCATAAGTCATTAATCTATAGATAACTGGGCTTCTGATGCCACTTAAATAAAATAGCCGGCAAGTTAAGCTTACCGTTCGAGTATATCACAGAATTCAGAAGATTACTTTGATTGAGACTTCATCGCTTTTGATGAATCGAAATTCCAGCGCCAGTGATGAATTTCAAAAATATATCAGGGGAGTTGATGTTCGATCGTACAGTGTTTTGCTATGAACTATTTTAATAGAAAATGTACCACAAAAAGGGAAAGTTAGATTTAAACATTTTAATTGT
The DNA here is from genome assembly GCA_031763545.1 of Mopalia muscosa. Lineage (NCBI taxonomy): Eukaryota > Metazoa > Mollusca > Polyplacophora > Chitonida > Mopaliidae > Mopalia > Mopalia muscosa. The sequence continues at coordinate 4,820 of JARFOD010090505.1, read as the reverse complement.
ACAATTTGATAAACACCTTAGGAAAGCCAATTACCGTGGTAGTCATATTTACAAAATATGATTTAATCCTATACTAAATTGTTATAATTAATCGGGTTTTTCAAATAAAAGCACAAAATGCAATAAACGTAAAACATATAACAATATAAAATGAAAATGTAGATATATTATTTTTGCAATGTTAAAGGTCAGTATATATTAATTATATTTTCTATCGTACATGATCATTCAAATTCATCATCTTTGCAATACATACAATGTTTGCTCTAATTGAAAAGTGGATTAGTTCATAAGTAGTTAATACAAACCCAGGGATTCCTTAACCAGCATGTCAACAAAATAGTGCTTCTAGTGTCAAGAAACTTTGCTGTCTTATCCACAAAGTCTATCTACCAATCAAACATGTTATAAATGTTTAAACAGATGATGTCTATCTGTGTTTAACACAACATTTTCTCCTTTTTTTAATTCAACAAAGCCTACATAAAATAATTATTTAACCACAAGAGAAAAACATAACACTTACATAACTCTACATAGAACTGTTCGGCTTGTACAAATAAGGCTGCAATGTAATATTATAGCTTAAATATTTCCACAATATTTTTTGTACAACTTGACAATATAACAGGTATATGGAGAACAACAAATGGGTTTTATGCATTCTGTACCAAAGTAATGTATATACGTGGATATTCCAGTGCATGATTTATCTACGATACGTACAAAATGGGTGAATGAGAACAAAGATGCAGCTGTATGCCTTCTGCCAGCCTATCGGTCTATGCCCATCCGCTCAAAGTGCAAATATTTAACAAGATTTCAAATCACTGCGATTGATTGGGGTTTTATGTCATAATTTTTTTTTATTTCACTTATATGACAACGTACCAGACCAGTAAGCGAATGAAATAAACCCTGACTTTCTTGGCAACAAATGAAGACAAGACACAAAGAAAATAAAACTCAACAACTTTAGCTTAAGCAAGTAGTTCTTATATGAGCCACCGACTATGATATGAGCCACCAGCGATACTATGAGCCACCAGTTATAATATGAGCCACCATGAGCCACCAGTTATAACATGAGCCACCAGCTATAACACTAGCCACAAGCTATAACATGAGTCACCAGCTATAACATGAGCGACCAGTTATGACATGAGCCACCAGTTATAACATGAGCCACCAGTTATAACATAAGCCACCAGTTATAACATGAACTACCAGCTATAACATGAGCCACAGCTATAACAGGAGCCACCAGTTATAACAAGAGCCCCCATTTATAACATGAGCCACCAGTTATAACATGAGCCACCAGTTATAACATGAGCCACCAGTTACAGCACGAACCACCAGCTATAACACGAGCCACCAGTTACAACATGAGCCACCAGTTATAACATGAGCCACCAGTTTTAACAAGAGCCACCAGTTATAACATGAGCCACCAGCTATAACACGAACCATCAGCTATAACATGAGCCACCAGCTATAACATGAGCCACCAGCTATAACATGAGCCACCAGGTATAACATGAGCCACCAGTTATAACATGAACCACCAGTTATAACATGAGCCCCCAGTTATAACATGAGCCACCAGTTATAACATGATCCACCAGTTACAGCACGAGCCACCAACTATAACATGAACCACCAGTTATAACATGAGCCACCAGTTATAACATGAGCCACCAGTTATAACATTAGCCACCAGCTATAACATGAGCCACCAACTATAACATGAGCCACCAGCTATAACATTAGCTACCAGTTATAACATTAGCCACCAGCTATAACATTAGCCACCAGTTATAACCTTAGCCACCAGCTATAACATTAGCCACCAGTTATAACATTAGCCACCAGCTACAACATGAGCCACAAGCTATAACATAAGCCAACAGTTATAACATGAGCCACCAGTTTTAACATGAGCCACCAGTTATAACATGAGCTACAAGCTATACCATGAGCCACCATCTATAACATGAGCCACCAGTTATAACATGAGCCACCAGTTTTAACATGAGCCACCAGTTATAACATGAGCCACCAGTTATATCTTAAGCCACCAGTTATAACATAAGCCACCAGTTTTAACATGAGCCACCAGTTATAACATGAGCTACAAGCTATAACATGCGCCCCCAGCTATAACATAAATCGCCAGTTATAATATGAGCCACCAGTTATAACATGAGCTACAAGCTATAACAATGCGCCACCAGCTATAACATAAATCGCTAGTTATAATATGAGCCACCAGTTACAACATGAACCACCAGTTATAACATGAGCTACAAGCTATAACATGCGCCACCAGCTATGACATAAATCGCTAGTTATAACATGAGCCACCAGTTACAACATGAACCACCAGCTATAACATAAGCCAACATGAGCCACCAGTTGTAACACGGGCCGCATTAGAGTGCATCAATTATAGAAGGCAAGTGTTGCATTTTAAGGAAAAGAAAACAAACTGAGTCTGAACATATAGTGTGTAATCAGCAGTTTATAAAAATGGGGTTCAAAGTTTGTACGTCAATTTTGTAACCAAGCAAGAGTCAATTTAGTAACTCTTTACTAGCGAAACTATTCACAATAATTGCCATACAGGAGTTGCAAAAATCGTTATTAAATTAGCTCTAATGGAATTATAAACGATATATATACTGCTGGTTACAGCTTTTCTTACCAAACTCACTTTTTATGTTGTCTTACTCTTTAAAAACACTCGGTAAGCTGTGTACAAAAGTGAGAAACATTCAACAAACACACAGAAGTAGATATAGGGTACCTTCCATATGACAAGACCCCTGCATTGAAAGTATGACGTTGTTATAACATTAATGTCCTCCTTTAACTAGTGGGATCACCGAGTTTCTGATAAACATTATGAGTATTTGACAGTAAGTAGGGGTTAGTGGGCATTTAGAATAGATAGGGTACTATACGATGTGGTACTTTTCGACAATATTCCGTCCAGAAATTACCGTATTTTTTCACGCATTTTTTATCATCTCTATAGCTTCTGTGGATGAGAAGAATCAATAAGAATATCAAATAAGAATACGGCATAATATTATCAAACCTTGCCGGTATAGTCCACATAAAGGCCAGGTATAATTCAGGTACATAATGGAAATGTCTCGCCAATCCCCACCAACCAGAAGCTAACAGGATACTCTCCCTTTCTTCGCCATTTTCCAGTTGATATTTAGCACGGATGATATCAGGCTTCCTTCCCCAGACCAGGCAGTCACCGTTAGCGTATCGCACCTCTTGCTTCTGCATGTCAGCTTTATAGTTGACGAACACCGCCATCAGACCTGTGCAGAGGACAGCGGCTGAATATAAGTTTCCAAGAATGACTGGGTGGCTGACAAGATATAGGCTAACTGATGCATACAAACCAGGAATATAAACTAAACAACCCCAGCAAATGTAAAACCCAGCACGGTCTAACATTATATCTATGGTGCGTAAATAACCCGACTCCCACCAGAAGAACTTACTGATGTAAACTAGTTGTAGGATGGTGGACACAAGCATGCCGTCAACTAGCCCGTGCAACTCATAACTTTTTATGGCGAAACAAGAAATCAACAGGGCCCAAACAGTCATACCAAATCGACAATTAGTAAAAACTTTGACGTCGAAACCCCAGACTCGAGGATAAAGCTCAGTTCCCCAGTAATAATCAAAGACAAAATTTCCAGTAGACCCTGAGTCTGATGTTGACGGGGAAAACAAGCCTTTCAGGTATAGAAGAAAACAGAATACCAAGCTAATCACATTGAGGGTGGCAAGAATTTCATCAAAAACATCATACACAATTGACGGCGAATACCCAAGCGGTCTGAGGAAAATCGTGAGCAGAAAAAAGGTACACATTGTGATAATATAGTACAAGAAACCATTGTCTTTATAGATCGGAGTATTGCCGTTGGGGGTAACCGGACCTTCCACCATGCTACCCGGAAGTAGTTTCATCATAATGAGACCCCAGGCCCCAAACCCTAGTACTATTAACAGGGAAACAGGGCTACAGATGGAGCCCCAGATATCAGTTAGTCCAGTACAAACTCCTCGGGTAGAAAAAAAGTACATTACTCTAGAGAAATCACCATCAGACTTGGCAGCAGTGAACCAGAGTATCATCACAAAATTGGGCATCAGGAAGACCAGAGCCAAAGGGACCACAGTTTTACTCAGCCATTGCTTAATATCCCTAGATACTTTATTCTGAGTGAGTTTCTCATATCCTTCTTTGTACTCCTTGAAACTGTGAGTGAATACGTCAGTAGGAGATGGCCTACTCTCCTTATTTACGTCAGAACACGACTGACGCATGTCTTTGTTGTTATTATGAAGGCCCTTCCTGTCGGTATCCTCCACCGACGTTGGCTTACTCTCTCCCCGGTAGGTCACTCCCTCACTCTGAAACATTGGAATATACCATGACACTTAAGACTATTTTCATTTGATATATTCCGATCACAGACATACAAAATTGTGTGTTGATGTTATCAATTCTCAATTCAACATCTGCTATCAATTACCCCATAAGTTGTTGTACCAAAGTTAGCTTATAATTGATTTCAGAAAATAAATTTCACAACTAGCTTGCTCCTGCTTGAGTTTTAATTCCATCTTGCTAACCCGTTAAGCATTTACATAATCATTGGGAAAGGGAAAGTAGACCTCCAACTATATGACTGATGCTTTTATAGAAAATCAACCAACACTATAGCCAGCCAAAATATAAATCGAATAGGGGTGGGGGGGGGGGGGGAAATGGGGTTGGG
>JARFOD010090494.1:0-15701 GCA_031763545.1 Mopalia muscosa | reverse complement strand
CCCCCCCCCCCCCCCCCCCCCAATCTTCCCCTCTTTTTGCGTTATATAATATATTTTATTATTCATGTATTTCTTAAGAATGTATGTATGCTATACTTTATACATTGAAGTCGTGCAATAAACATCGAATTGAATCTGGCTGCTTATGGACATATAAATACAATAAAGAATCTACCGTTATCTATCTATTTTTATAGCCGTATGCCGCCATTCTCTGAGAAATTGTGACATTAGGCTATATATGCATATAAATTCCCCCGTCAGTCTCAGGACTACCAAGATGTCAAAATAAATATAACTCAAAGTAAATTAATCTTATTTTGTTTGTACAAAAATTTGTAGACAGAACAAGGTTAATTTTGATAATTTAGTTCTATATAGTGGCCAGAGCTCATTAAAGCTTGCAAAATAAATCGTGTAGACCAGCAGGGCTTTTATAAATTGTTTTTTTTTTAAATTTATTCCAAATTGAGAAATAGTTGGCCTAAATCTCAGTTCTGGTAACTGTTGTTTTGTTAAATGCTTACAAGTAGATACTTTTCCAGGTCAGCTCACATGAATAAGTTACAAATAATTAAATTCTAAAAATATAAACACTGTAATAGTATTAAACATACAAATATGTTAATTCTAAAGATAAACGTTGTAATTTAAGTAGAACTGTATAAAAAATATAAAAACACAGAAAATTATGTGGGGTAAATGAAGTAAGTTTATTTAACATTGGTACAGAGTACATGTAATTGCTTTAAATTTACCTTTCCTTTTTGTAGCCAGCAATTAACAACATGAACAATATAACACAAGTTGAGATATTCCAAAAAACAACAATATGTTAATCAAAATTTCAGCATCTTTCATGCCATCATTTGGCTAACGGCATAATACAAAGAAATATGGGTTAAAAAAGGATGACACGATAAAAGCTGAAACAGCGAGTTAAAACTAAGTTATCATTTTAGAAAATTACACTACTATGGCGTATAAGGCATTTTTTTTTTTTTTTTTTTTTTCAGTGCAACAACAGAGCAGTTATCTACAATTTGATAAGAATGATTCTGAAACTTGTTGCTTAAAAATTCCTGAATTCACATGCAAATATATATTATATAGTCAGTTTTTGCCTCCCTCCACCAGGTGTGTGGCTCAAAGGTGGTACTCAAGGGTATTTCACCTATATGGCAATGGATTGTCCATTTCACACCATTCCTTGCTTAGCCCATGAAAGCCACCTCTGTGATTGCCGGAGCCCAATCAAGTGACTTACTCATATTTTGTTTGTTTGTTTGATTGGTGTTTAACGACGTACTCAAGGGTATTTCACTTATATGACAACGGACACATATACAGAATATCACAAACAAATCTGCTTCCCGTTACCCTTTAGCTCTGCCAACACCAGGGCAACAGAAAGCAAGCTCTTTTCTTGCCTCTTACGATCGACGGGGGAAGCCGAGGGAGTATTCCGCAGGGCCTTGGCCCACCCGCTCCCTCACGGGACACGGTAAATATAAGTAGGATTATTAAGCAAACTTGCTATCACTAAACCAGGGCTGCAGTTCACATGATATGGAAGTTATTAGGTGTATTTGTTAACCCTTACCCCTTGTGAGGTTGTATAGTTTTAGTGTAGAGAAAGAAAATTGAGCTTTATTCCACCATGTGTCAAACCTATATGTACTAATTTATATTTATGTATTCATTTATTTTAAGTTTTATTTTTTTTTTCAAATTTTTTCATCCCTTTTTAAATTATTTTTAACTTTTTTTTAAAATATAGAATATATAAATGAAAAAGAAATTCTTTAAACATAAAAAAAAAAACAATATAATAGATACACAGCAATTGGTTTTAATATATGCTTTACAAAAAACAAATATTAAACGGTAAAAATGTTATTAACAACAATTATACTACAAAAATATGTTCATTGCAATTTCATGTTTAGTCATCCTCAGTAGCCCTAGGCAAATGTTATGTCATTTTGCATATGCCTGACTATAAATACAAATTTATTTGATTTGTTCTTTTTTAGTTTGGTATCATTTTTATATGCTACAAAGAACCTCTTTCTGTCTTTCTAATTAACAATGTACTGACCTTTTACACAAGACAGGCACAAATTTGTCAAAAATGACCAAATAAATAATTAAGTTTTAAAATATTAATATATTTACAAGAAAAAGTCTGTTGTAAATCTGCTCGTATAAATGTTCATGTCATTCTGTTAAATGCTTGTTATTTGAAATTTGTCATATATACATTTACATGGTTTCCAATAATAATTCAAGAACAACCTTAAAAACAATTTGATTAAAATATAAGGTACATGTAGGTAGGCCAAATATTTTCCTGTCGACTGTAAAATGGATGATTTTTTTAAAAAGTAAGGAGAAATTTTTATTCTTGTAAAACAAAGGATGTAATAAATCCCTGTTATTATCTTCTAAAAGTATATCAAAAAGAGAAATATTCCCCTAAATACAAATTACCATGTTATATTATATAGGACATGCATAGGAAAAGATGGAATGGGAGAAGAGAAAGTTTGGTCCACAGGGGAAAATATATTTTTTTAACAGAAAGTTAGGTTCTCAGGGAAAATGGAAGTTTTTAAGAGAAAGTATAGTTCTCAGGGAAAATGATAGTTCTTGAAAGCAAGTAAGGGTCTCAGGTGAAAATGACAGTCCTTTAGAGCAAGTAAGGTTCTCAGGTGAAAATGACAGTCCTTTAGAGCAAGTAAGGTTCTCAGGTGAAAATGATAGTCATTTAGAGCAAGTAAGGTTCTCAGGGGGAAAAGACAGTCCTTTAGAGCAAGTAAGATTCTCAGGTGAAAATGACAGTCCTTTAGAGCAAGTAAGGTTCTCAGGTAAAAATGACAGTCATTTAGAGCAAGTAAGGTTCTCAGGTGAAAATTAAAGTTTTTAAGAGAAAGTGAGGTTTTCAAGGAAAAATGAAAGTTTTAAAGAGCAATGGAGGTGCTCCTGGGAGAATGAAACTTCTTCAGAGAAAGTAAGGTTTTAGGGAAAAATGCTGTTCTACAGAAAAAGTTAGACTCAGGGGGAAATGAAAGGTCTTAAGACAAAGTAATATTGGTTTCCAAAGGACAATTATTCTCGAATGATGAAATGGTTCTCAAAAGAAAACAAAGAATTTAGTTTTTCAACTAACAAACATATTTAACATGAATACTGGTGTTTCAGGATATTTCACTGAGTGAGAGTTACAACAATTGGCCAGAGCGCTAATCACCGGTATTATTGCACACACTTGACTACATCTATGTCACTTCAAAATTGTCCCTGTTTGTTGAAATTATTGCACAATATCACAGTGAGAACAATAGTGCTGTTGACATATATTTTTTTGTTTCTTGTAGACTGACTTCTTGGCGTTCTTAAAGTTATTTCACTCATGGGACAGATACAGACACAAATGTGTGACAAGAAACAAAACACCTGCCAATCTAATTAAAGAAATGTTGATATTTACATGGTAATGTTTTGTTTACCAACAAAGTAAACTAAATTAAAATTTTCATAAATTTATATAAATTCATTTTAATTTTTTTTTTTTTCATGTTCCGTTTTTAACAAAATTATTGCATAGTTTATTGATTGACTGATTGACTGATTGATTGTTTCTAACGTAACACTGAAAGCTAATCTGTAAAAAATGTCAACTCTGAGTAACATTGTTTTTAAAACAATCAGTTCAAAATTCTTTCTAACAATGATAAATCACAATTAACAAAAACATGAAAGCAATTAACAAAAAAGTCATAAGTAATCTGCCAAAATAAGGGTCACGTAGAGTTTGACTCTAGCTGCCAGTCCCATGGGATGAGAATTAATCCGTCGTCCATGACACTGTAGTAGTGAGAAATTCTCAAGCAAGTGTCGTTAAAACCCTTGCCGATCTCATCATAACTCTGGATTAATCTATCGCAGCACTCCACCATCTGAGAGGCCGTAACATTTGCCTCTTTGTCCAAGGACAGTAACTCTAGCTTGTCGACGCACCTATCAACAATTCCTGGTTCCAACTGACAATTCCTGAAAATGAAATGTATATATATTTCTCAAGAGTAACCACACTGGCTGGTACAGGAATGTTAAAATTAAATTAAAATTAATAAATTATCTAAGGCTATTGATAAACTCACAGAGACAAGTTTCTTTAAATAGATCTCAATCTTGGGTTGTCATGGGTAACCTACATATATCTCAAGAGATGGTTATGATACACATACAACTATAACTTCTTTAAGTTCGGATACTCTAATTTTGGGACAGGCCCCAGAAATAACATTTAAGACCCCATATGGTAAAGCCTATTTCTCTGTCCCAACTGCTAGAAGTTTTAGGGTATTTCACAAAAACTTTTACACTATTATGAAGGGTATGAATTTAGTGAAATAGATACTTAATAACTACACCTGTCCCCCGCTATAACGCGATCGTCAGGGGACAGACAAACGGACCGTGCTATACGCGAGACGTATATAATGCAAACGTGTAGGTAAGCCTAGGCTATATGTACATACATAAACAGTCATAGTGGAGTGTGTACCACAACATGCAGCAATGGGCTTCAGGCTTATTACCATCATACTTTACACCAGTGATAAACTTTTAAAGAAACTTTTGTACGTTTGTCAACGAATGCACAAGCTTGTAAGCTTACTGTTACTACACGCGTACAAGGACAATTTTCAAGATGGCGGATGTCAGCATTTTCTTTTCACTGCGTACTTTATTGTTCACACTCAATAGTTAAAAGTGCATTTATGTTTTTAAAAAAGCACCATAATTTGTTTGAGAATAGCAGGAGTTTTATTATTCTTCCCGTAAACACGGACCATGTTATGTACACGCTTTCACAAAGGCCGTAAAACGGCTGACCAGTGTAAATCGAGCCAACATTATTTATGTAGGATAAAGAGTGTCTTTTTCGAAGCACCGCTTGGCTTTTAAAATCAAAAATCAATAATCCAATTAACAGACAGATTAGGGAAGTCCTTTATTTAAACGCAGAATTAAAAAAGTTGTAACTACGGGAGAATGGACATATGTATGTAAGTTGCATGCATCTTCTGCACATTAAACGGACCAGCCCGATTTCTGGGAAAGCTATGTGAATTTTCTGCCTGTTCACTTCATAAAAACCAAAACACATACGTTTTCCCTGTTTTCTATAAACATAATTTATTTACTTTCAATAAAAAATATATTTCCCATCATAATTTGCAAGCAATTTCCCTGGTTGCAAAGTCAACCTTGCTGCAGTCCGCAGACTCTTGAACTGCTGAGGGCAGCCCAGGTGTAGGCCTAAGGCAGCCCAGCTAACTTACACGTGCCTGTCGATAAGCCTACCGATAACTAGAAATTGTTACGTGAAGTAACTGTTTATACATGGAATTAAGAAGACAGATTAACACAAAAAACACAAATATGTGCATATCTGCTGATTCTAGCAAACAGGATCTGGGATGTTAACGAATATAACATGGAAACATATTAAAGACCGAATGTAACAACAACAACACACATAGTGACAAAAAAATTGGGGGACACGATCACGACCACGTTATAACGCAACACAGGTAATATTGAGGCGCCTTATGGCCGGGGACAGGTGTATGAAGAGTATTTGATATTTTGGGAAAACCGTTTCTAGTTCAGAAAAGTGTCTTAAACTGTATTGGGATAATACATGTACATCTATGTCTTAAAATTGGTAGACTGGAATGGAATCTAATCTTATATTCGTCAGTTAGGCATCAATTTATTGTATGTCATAAATGGAGTTTATGACATGTATGGTCATGTACTCTGTAGCCTAATATTCAGTCTACTGCCATACATCCAACTGAGAATCCCATGACTGTAGCATCTGGGGATCGTCTCTAAATTCCACAGCTGACCCCAATAACCTTATGTTTGTGTTATTTTATTGATAGTCTGGTATCAATGTACTTTTTGTTATGTTGCATTACTGGCTATTAGCTTTATTTAAAATAAAGATACAATTGCTGCAAAACACATGCAACTTTTAATTCTCAAATATACCTGTAACCAAGTGTTTGTGTTTATTCCGGAAGATTATAAACAACTCTATTTTGAAAAAAGCAGTAGGACATGTGCATGTACTGCCGTATTTGCAGTACAGAGACAGAACTGTATGATTACAACGTATATACTGGACTTGCGAGGCATATTTCTTACTATTTTTCAATGTGTTTGATTTGACAGTTGTAGTTTGCTCTCGTGTCTAGAAAACGTATCCATTCAGATTTTTTTACCATATAGAATGCACGGTAAATCTGTCTGTGAACTGTCTCCCTGACTGATGGCTCATTCGCCCCAGACTTTTATTCTCGCGTTGACTGACCCTACACCATTGTGTCTCACTCAGCCAGCTGTGTGCGCATCCCGTATAAGGTTGAATGAAAACATTTTTCAAAGCAGATTATAGCACTTCGGTTGTGAATAATAATTCAGACGAATCTGCCATAAAAAAGCAGATCACCTGTTTAAAAGAAAGATTTTGTAGCGCTAAGTTTTCTTAAGCCATTGGGATGGCCAGCGAGGCAGGACAACATGGTGCAAGACATACATATACAAGGAAAAAGACAGCCTGATAGACAAAAAAACAATTTACAGCTTAAAAGGGAACCCCTGTTAACTTTAATTAATCATTTGTTTTAAAAATGACAGCAGTTAAACAGGTACAGGGTCAGATTTCTCTGCAAGTAGGTTACCCAGCACTTTACACACGGTCGGCATAGTTAAGGGGGCGTGTCAGATTTTCATTTAATCGGTTAGCGATTTTACATTCAAGTTTGTAACCGTTCACGGAGACCCTATTAACGGTTTCAGCACTAGTCTGAATACATGTAACATGGAGGGTTGGGATGGAGCTTTTTGTTGTCCTAGTGCTCTCAAAGCTAAGGGGCCCTGTAATATATAATATGGCTGGTTATTGTCATGTAATTTTCCTGTCTTGTCTTTGTGTGTTGCCAGTGGAGTCCATGGTGGCTTTCTTCATCCATTGGGCTGGCAATTCGTCATCTGATTAAAATAACCTTTAATCAAGGTGTTAGCGGGAAATCAAGAAGAGGGTGTCTCAAATCACCGTTTTTACAGAAACAGGGTCTAATTTCACTGTTCCCATATTTTTCCCATGTTAAATTTGATTGAAACAGGGCATCTCAAATGACTTCTTGGGTGTCTCAAAGACACAAAAATACTCCTTTGGCTACCACTTTTCCGTTAGTATGGCATCAAAACCCATTCAAAAGAAACAATGCTTGTAAAATACTTAAAGCACCATTGTTAGAAACAGTACAGTATCTTGTCTTAATGTACATGCATTGTTAATTACATTTTAACAACTAAAATGGGCCTCATTTTTTCAGGACATGGACTTATGTGGAACAGGAGTTAGAAAGAGTTCCCTCCCATATTCCAATTTTGGTGTTAGCTAATCACAGAGATATGGGCCACCATAGAACAGTTGCAGAGGATACAGCTAGATATCACATAGATGGCTTAGATAGGTAGATATCTTACACTGTTATTGTATTTAAAAAAAATCCTGATATATAACAGATAATATGTACACACATTCATATACAATATAGATTGAAATAGCTTAACAATGGGCCTTATATTTTTAAATTCTGGCTCTAGTTTTGAGTCGGTGTTGAAATGACAACAGAGGTCTCGGTAGCAGTGACCTGTAGCTCATTCATAAACAACTTATCCATCAAAAAACTTATCCAACCATTGTCTTTAAATATTAATCAATCTATCACCCGTCCAGCCTTGAGTCTGTATATTTGTCTGATACTTTCTTAAGTTAATTATTCTGAAGTGCTGCACAAAACCCAATTTTAACCAACAATCAAGCAACCTTTTCATTTCTCTTTTCCAACAGACCTTCAGATGCTGGTCAGATTCGATATGCTGAAGCCTCGATGAGAAATGGATTTGGTTTAAAATATCTCCATAAATTCTTCAACTTGCCTTTCTTACAACTGCAGGTAAGTGTAGATAAAAGTTTAAACTTTTGTCTGTCGGAATCGAGGGCTGGTTTGTTGTAGGAGAACACATATTTTGACATTTACTTGTAGTATTCTATCTGAATGGGGATAACTAATCAGCAAAGGCAGAATGTTGTAGCAAAAATTTCAAATATAGTGCAAGAGCATCATAAATTTTCAAAAAGAGCATGCCAGTTGGTGAGATGTCAAACTGTGTATTGGGTACATATAAGTTTTCTTTGCATGAGCATGAACTATTGCTATCACAGGGACAGGTGGGATCTGTTATTTTATCTGATTAGTGCCCTTGAAAGGGTTCAAGTAGAGGAAGACATTACTCCGACAGTAAAAGGTGAACTTACAGTATTGGGATAAGAATTTCTGTACTAATTCTCTGTTATGTTTTGTCTGATTGTATAGGGAGACATTACTCCGACAGTTAGAGGTGAATTTAAAATATACATGTAGGGTTGAGAATTACTGTTTTAATTCTCTGTTATGTTTTGTGTGATTGTAGAGGGAGACATTACTCCGACAGCTGGAGGTGAACTCTCAAGATTTGGAATCAACTTTGGAGGAGTTAGATATACATGAGGAATCTGAGGAACAAAATTACGACATGTAAGATTAACATCAGTTTATATATCATATATATAAGTCACATCCAGACATGTTGTTTTGTGTTTGGTGAAAACAAGGATTATTGACAAAACCTTCTATTTATTACTGTGGATTGAAAATGGGACCTTTTATGCTTTAGTTCACTCACATGTAGGGCCGTGGCTTACTGGTCACGTGTTTGCTAACTAAACTGTACCTGCTTCCATGTACCGTTCACGGGATAGAGTCCGCCTGGTTTTTATGAGGTTTACTCTCGGTTTTCCACCGTAATATGGCTAGGTGCAGTGTGAAGTGGACAATCCGTCTCATAAGTGAAATACCCTTGAGTACAATGTTGAACCCCAAATCAGTCAGTGACAGCGAGGGTGGTTCCTTCTCTCATTAGGCTGGTATACAACCCCAACAAACCAGAGAAACTAACTTCTGGATGACTCTCACCCTGCCTCCCTTCTGTGTTTTGGAGTATTTTGTACACATAATTTATGCTGAACACACAAATATGCCAATAATTTGAAAACATGTGAAACACTACACACAAAAACAATTTATTCTGAATCCATGCAGGAAAAAATAACAGAAAATACTTAATGATGAGAAAATACTCTTAGATGTTAGTAAATACTTAAAAAATATATTTTTATAAGAAGAAAATATGCATAGTAGTCCAAAAAAAACTCCTAATACCTCATTTTTACAAATTAATTCTATTGATGGTTGGCAGAGCTAATCTCCTTCATCAACGTTTATAAAACTAAAGAATTATCACATGTCTGTTTTGTGTAGATTTATTGATAACCTATGCAGCAAACGACGCCAAGCTCAAGACAAACTGTCTCCAGTCCCACCAGCCAATGGGGAGGCTCCGTCAGAAAAATCCTCCAGTGAGGAGCCTCAACAGAATGGACCATCTAGCCCACCTCCAGGTAATATACTATTCATTCTTCTATTACCTTTGCCTTAGCTCAGTGGTTAGCGAGGGCGTTTACTAAAGCATACTTGGATGTACCATTCATATAACCTCAGAGGCCTGTTGGTCTTGGCTTAGTGGTTAGCAAGTGAGCTTTCTGAGCCTTCTTCGATGTACAGTTCACAGGATCGGGTCCGCCTGTGGACCCTCAGGTATATGATTGAGTCACACGATAAAGCTCGGCAATCGTGGGGGTGCTTTGTCAAGGTTTCCACCGTAATTAGGCAAGGAACAGTGTGAAGCGGACAATCCGTCATCATATAAGTGAAACACAAATAAAGTACGACATTAAAACCCCAATCAAACAAACAAATCTATTGTTGGATTATGCTTAAGCTCTTTTACATTTCTGATAAAAGCTGCATTTAGGTTAGTCTGATTCATGTTATTTTTTATATGCCTGTTATTTGATGGGATGTATTATGTTATAGGGTTGTCCGTCCGTCCTTCCGCTTTTTGGTTTACTTGTAAACTGCTAATTGAATTCAAGCCAAACTAAGTGTGAATGTTCCAAGACGTCGCTTGGGATTAGTTTTGGCATATGTGTAACTACAGGTGGTGCCACCTGCTGGCAAAGTTTTAATTAAATGTAAATTTGAAAACTTCTTATGAAATTCGAATCAAATTTAGTATGAGTGTTCCATGTGACGAAACATCACTTGAGATTGATTTTGGCCTACGTTGACATACAGGTGGCGCCACCTGGCGGCAAAGTCTTAATTTGGTTTCTGTATGTTTACTTAAAAACTTCTGTTGTAATTCCATGTGACAAGACATAGCTTAGGATTAGTTTTGGCATATGTCACACTACAGATTGCGCCACCTGGTGGCAGATTCTAAATTTCTGTTCTGTATATTAATTTAAAAACTTCTTGTGCAATTCAAATCAAACTTAGTATTAGTGTTCCATGTGGAAAGACGTCACTTGGGATTGATTTTGGCATGTGTTGACTTACAGGTGGCGCCACCTGGTGGTAAAGTCTAAATTGGGTTTCTGTTGTTAACTTGAAAACTTCTTGTGGAATTCAAATCTAACTAAGTGTGATTCATCGATGTGACAAGACGTCACTTGGAATTAGTTTGGCATATGTTGGTGTACAGGTGGCAAGGTCTAAATGTTGGTTCTGTATATTAATTTGAAAATTTCTTGTGCAATTCAAATCTAACTTAGTATGGGTGTTCTATGTGACAAGACGTCACTTGGGTTTGATTTTGGCGCGTGTTGACCTACATGTGGTGCCACCTGTTGGTCTAAATTTTGTTTCTGTACGTTCACTTAAAAACTTCTGATAGAATTCTAATCAAACTGTATATGATTGTTCCATGTGACAAACCGTAACTTGGGATAAGTTTAGGACTATATTGGACTACCGGTGGTGCCACCTGGTGGCAAAGCCTAAATTTCAAAACATTTTGTGGAATTCGAATCAAACTTAATTGGTATAAGTGTTCCATTTGACGAGACAGAGTAAGGATATTCCACATGTCAAGATGCTGTGTAGGATTTTGTTTGGTGTATTTTTTGTCTAGACATGCTGTCACCTGGTGGATTGTGACAAGATTTCTTGTTTTATTTATTTTTGTTTGTTTAAGCAAGTTTTGCAATTTATAACTGGATTTTACATGTCTGAAAGAAAGTTATACTGGGACCATGGGAGTCTTTAAAAGATTTTAGTCAAAGTTCTACATCTTAATCTTTATCCAGTTTGGTTTGAAATTTTGTGATCAGCACATACTTTTCTTAGCCAAATTTACAATTTGGAGAATGGATTTACAATTTGGAGAATGGGTATGTGTACTGTAGGTAACTATGACCCTGGGGAATTTCACCTTCTTATTCCATGTTAATAGCTTGGATGGGTTGGATGGGCTATTTAATGTTCAAGAATACTGTTGTAATGTTGCTCTACATGTGGGAATTTTTAAAAGCAATTTAGCTACATGTACCTCAAATCAATATGCGATAGCAAAGGGCACCCAAAACCTAATTGTATTCAATTTTGAATAATTAAAGTTCAATGTTTATGTATGGTACTTAGCAAAAGGACTTCAATCAATCGTATAGCCCGGTCAAATCTAGCACAATGTATAGGGCTTATTCCTTCGTCTTAGCTGTATGTCCGTCCGATCTTTTGGGATACCATAAACACAATAATTTGACTCCTTCTTTCTTTCCTCATGTTTTAATAAAGTTTTATTTGAATTTCTCACCTGAGTTGATACGTTTTAATAAACTCCCCTTTGCAAAAATAAAATTGAAAACTGAAATATTTGAGATAGGTAAAATACTAGCCATTGTGTTTAGTGTATCTAAAATTTATCAGAGAAAGATTTTTCGAGAGGCAGGTGATAGCAGGGGATCAATTTCCAATCTCCAGCACGGGTTAAAATAACGCCAGACGTAGGGCTAAGATGAGGAATTAACCATATACATTGTGCTAGGTCAGATCAGCATACATGTTGTAGCATCACTCAGAATCAGTTTTTTGTTTATTTTTCAGTCTTGATGCCGCTCCCTGTGTCAGCCAGTGTTCCGGCAGAGCTATCAGCCAGTAGTCCGATAAGCCCTGCCCAGTCACCAACAACATCGGCACCCGCTAGCGCAGCTCAAACACCCCAGGAAGAAAAAAAGCCAGGGTTTCTGTCTCGATTGTTTGGAAGCAAAGATAAAAATACTCCAAAACCAAGTTCGTCCTCAGGTATATAAACAAATTGTTCCAATATTTAAGCTAGGGTATTGTGTGTTTGGGAATATTTTTTACATATAATTTTTGCTCAATACACAAAAATGAAGTTCTGCAGAAAAATTAAATGTTAAAATACTCAATTCTGATTACAAGAAGGCAAAAATAACAGGAAAGGCAGCATAAATACTCAGAAAGATACAAAGTTGACTAAAGTTGCTTACTAAACTGAACCTGCTTCGATGTACCGTTCACCGGATTTATAGCACAATTTAGCACACTTAAGTTGATGCCACAAAAGCTCAATGATACCAGATGGTTACAATGTGGATGGAGTTGCTTCCCTTAATGCCAGTCAGTTCTGATGTTTAGTTAATAAACTTTTTTGAAAGTTCTTGCAGAGGACCTATCATTCCTTGAATCCTTGGTGGCATACTAGTAAATGAGTGAAATGGCTTGTTAAAGAGCAGCTTAAATTTAATCAAACATATGTAACAGTTGAATTCAAGTATCTTTGGACCTGTACTTCCAAAACAGTTGGTGGAGTTAAATGTACTTCCCTTCACTTAGGCCTATACTGACATATTATTGATGCACTTTGTTGTTTATTTGAAGAGGATCCAGGTAGCAAAGACACCTCTTCCTCAGACGATAAATACAGATCAGTGGAGGATTTTGTTCCTGAGGGGGAGGAGCTAGATCCGTCTTTCCTGGATGACACAAAGGATGATGGGAAACGTGGCGCCAAAAAAGATCCTATGAATACAAGTGATAGGTGAGTTTGTTTTGTTGTGTATGTTAAATGACTCTCTGTGCTCAGGTAGTAGGGTATGTCTGGTTACGTTCAATGGGTGGCTTGGGCCCACAGCCATGGTTTAGTGGTAGCATGTACGCTTATTAATCCTACTTCAATTTACTGTTCACAGGATCGAGTCTGCTGTGGACCATCAGATATATGGCTCAAGCAAATCGCAGGGGTGGTTTTTACCCAGTGTCTTCCAGGTTACAATGTATCTCATAAACCCTTGAGTACGATGTTAAACCCCAAACAAAATCCCGCCCCCCACCTCCAACAAATGCAATAATAAGAATGAAACATTTTGACTTTTTAAATTTATTTAGTGAGGATAATGAAGAAGATGGTAACCCTATGGTGGCGACCTTCCAAGATGAAATTGATTCTGATGACGACACAATGACGCGATCCTTCTCCAGCAGCATCCAAACAAATGACTCTTCTGTCAACAAGACAAAGAATAGTCGCAGCAAAGTGGAACTCTCTAGTGATGAGGAGGAAGAAAATGATGTGCCTAGAGTTGCTGCAGTTGAAGATATTGACTCGGATGACTCGGCAGAAAATTTTAAAAATACTGTTCCATCTTCTAGTGATATATCAAATTTGAAGGCTGCAAAAACTGATCAGAGTTTAAAAGGAAATTCAGATTCTAAGTCACAGAAATTAAATTTAGATAAGGCAAATAGACATTCTGATGAAGTTTTAAAAACCAGTGATATGCATGTTGAAAAAGATGTAGAAAGTACAAATGCAGTACAACATACGAATGTCAAGAAAAATATTTTATCCCATGGTGGAGATGGTGATCATTTAGAAAACAAAGTGACAGACAAAAAAAGACCTATTTCCAGTACTCCAATAAAAGACACTATAACTCGAACGGACAGTACACAAAGTGATAGTTCAGACTCTACGCAGCCCGTGATAATTTCCGAGGATCATAATGTTTCTGATGATGCTCTCGAAAATTCAGAAAAAGCAGCTGTTAAAACTGATAATGCAAATAAAAATAAAGTTAAAAGGGTTGCTGTTACGTTAGATGATTCTGATGAGGATGTTGTTGACAATGACGAGGGGGCTGATGTAGCAGATCATGAAACCAAAGCAGACGAAGGTGTTGGGGAGAATTTAGCCATGCAGCCCGATTTTAGTAACTGGTTAGACGCTCAAGAAGCACAGGTATTGATCTGCTTGAAAACCTCTTAATGGTACATATTCGCTTACTTAACTGAACCTGCTTCGATGTACCGTTCTCGGGATCGAGTCCGCCTGTCGACCAACAGGTATATGAGTGAGCCACATGCAATCGCGGGGGTGGTTTTTACGAGGTTTTCGCCTTGTTTTCCACCATTATATGGTTAGGTGCAGTGTGGCGTGGACAATTCGTCGTAATGTAATTGACATACTGTTAAATACTATGTTAAAGCCCAATCAAACAAACAAACAAATCCATTGATCTGGCAAGTTCCCACATTTGTGAAATAACATTAACTAAGGCAATAAACCACAGTCAAACGATCAGACTTTATGCAATGTATTCTTCTCTCAATAGTTGTAGTGTTGTAATTGTGTTATTTTCAGGTAATTACTGCTGATACCAAGTCTACCAGAAACAAAGCTAAAGCTGGTTTGAGATTAGAGGAAGTAGCAAGCAGAGAGAAGAGAGCCAATTCAACAGGTAAGTCTATCGCCAGAAGCAAGAATAATGCCGTAGATGTGTTGTGCTGTAACTATGTAACTATCGGATATCTTGTGTAATTTGTACACATATTTAACATGAATACACAAATATGCCAAACATGTGAATAACTAAACAAAGAGTAAATAATGGTAAGGCAAAAGAACAGGAAAGCCAATATAAGAATAACATACATGTAGGTCTGTGTCAATGTCACTATATGTATAGAATATGAACACACATTTAAAGGCCAGAACATAACAGAAATTTTTTTTTTTACAGTAATTCTAGGAAAAAGTTTTTTTCACCGGTAGGCAGGTTAAGTCTGATAAATTTAAGCCAGCTAAACTATTACACTCTGTTCCAGTCCAAGCCTGCGTCTACAAAAGATTTTTCTCACTAAAGTTCAGGTGCAAAATACCAATTCGACAATACCAAAATAATTACTCATTTTATGGTTGTGCTAGTGCCAATTATTGTTGGAATACACCACCATCCTTTAAGTGAAATACTCTTCAGCATGGCAATCAATCAATCTCTGTTTATATTATAATTTTTCTGTTTAGGTGCTCGATCATCTGGTGGATCAACAATATCATCCACCCAGGATCCAGATTCTGAACGAGGTGGAACTAAAAAGAAAAAGAAGAAAAAAACAAAAGAAGACAAGGTATTTCCACACCTCAATAGACCTTAAAAGAGGGGATAACAAAAAATACACATGCATGTATACGGAAAGCGCTAACACAATTACCATGGTTGGTTAAGCCAATGTCAGACAAAATCTGATCACAAATAAATAAAGAACTAAAACAACGTACATGTACATGTCTTCACTTTCTAAAAGACACAAAAATTATTCATTGCTATCAGCTTTGGGAGCTGTGTCACTCTCCTATCAGAGGGG
>JARFOD010090484.1:0-17905 GCA_031763545.1 Mopalia muscosa | reverse complement strand
CGCTGATTGGGTGTTTAAAAGACCATTCATTTTATGTAATAAAGTACTCTTGTAAAACAAACGGTTGGTATTCTTAATGTCGTATAAAGAGTGTATTTAATGTAATACTGCCTAAATATATCACGGACGGATAACGGACGATAGGGTTTACATAGTCACGTTTTAAAACATGTCTGCCAAACTAGATTTCTGACATGGTATTGACATTTTTTTTCGTTGTGGGTTTTCTCAAAACTATCGTTTCAACCCAAGTGCTGTGTTTTAGTTATCGCTAGTTATCAGCAAGGTTCCGAAGCGCCGTGTTCAGACAGCGCGGTGAATCGATCGTCCACGACCGCGATCAACCGTGATTATCTGACGCTTACAGATTGCGAAACTCGCGCTCCTAATTTAGCTGACTGGCGTTGATGCCGCTAGAGGCCGCCACTATCACCGTTTAGCATCTCGCCAATCTCTTTTACCATCTCGGGTAATGGATTAAAGCTAACAGAAATCTATCAGTCTTTCAGAAAACCAAAACCTCCTAATCAAGACCGTCCATACGAGAAATGGAAAATGCTGGCTGATGTTATCGGAGCAGGCAGTCCTCCCTGTAGAAGAGCCTGGGATATTGCGATAACCGCTACAGTGTCACCCAACTACTTCTCACAAACATTTTTTAAGGTTTTGAAGTATTCTGCAGAGATTTCAGACTTGGTGGTTACTAATAACTCGTTTGCTATATGTTGTCTCAATATAACCCCAGGCTTAAGTTGTTAATCACGTTAGTGTCCGACATTGAAAACAAATTTGTGCCAACACATCTTTGGATGGCATACGTGTCTATTATATATTGGTACCCACAGTGGACACTAATAAATATGATTACTTGTGTCCGCATTTGACAAAACAAACGGTCTTGCCATTAGCTACGATCTAGTTGTTCGGTCGTTTCCGATATATTGGTAATGTTGTACTAGTAGATATCAATTTATTAGTTTTTGGGGCTATGTAAGGAAGCTTATAATGTGTATGGCCAGTATCTTTCTGTGATATTCTCCGATCTTGTTATTTTATCATACAACTTATGTTTTGTTCTGTTTCAACTCAGAATGCTCAGTGTTGATGCTACCTTATCTTTCGTATGGTAGATATCTTTTCGCAGAAGTTTTATGTTCGTTTTGCAGTATTTGTTTGTTTGATTGGGGTTTGACGTCGTACTGGAGGGTTATTCACTTATATGTTGACAGATTTTCTACTTTATATTGTTCCTTGCATAAATATGGTGGAAAACTGGGAAGAACCCCCGTTTTTCAGTAAAACGTTATATTTGTTCTTATTGTCGGCTGGTTTTTACTAAAATGTCTAAATAAATAAGACGTACACTATAGAATTACAGCTTTGTGACGAATAGACGAAGAATGCAGGTTGATACAGTACGACCGTTTTTAAACCGCGGACGTGTGCATTCACCGTTATGCCAGGGCTCTGGTAAATCAGACATTGCGTAAAGCGGTCCACTAAACTTAGTCAGTTGAAAGCAGATAAACTCTTCTGAATAAAACTTTTCCGCGCAATATCGTGATGTAAAACGATCCTAACTCGATAGTGGGGATACAGTGCCGCCAGAAACTTGGCGGGCTTATCGCGAAGTCTGGAAATTAATCTCCTAGTCTAGATGGAATAGCTAGATTAGGCACAGAAAAGAAAGACTTGATTGTTTCTGATGGTTTGATTAGGCTGGGTGCGGATTCAGAGCTCCACGGGGTATGTGGCACACACTTCATATTACTACATTTAAAAGTCTGTGGATGCTGTCGAATTTATCTTAAAACTTAATGTTAACTAATTTATTAAATAATTTCAATTTTTCATGAATTTAATTATTTTTTTATATTTTACCTGGTGTACTTGTTGTTAGATAACAAATAGTATACAAAGATTGTTTAATACCCTTACTATTGAATAAGTTATACATTCGGATAGAAAACAGAATAATGTAAGTAAATCAAAATACCACATGTGTACATTATAGTATACGATTGATGTCTTCATTATCCCTACTGCACCCAGTATCAGTTGTGATCTTTTATTTTACAAATGTGAGTTAAACTACAATATCGAGAACTGCAACTTATACTCGGTGTAATAACTTGTTTAATTGGAATTAAACGCCATACTAAAAGTTATTTGCACTCATATTATGGCTTGCCAGTCCATCGGGCGAAGAAAACCACCTTCGACGCGACTGGCAATAAATAAAGAGAAAACAGGACATTCACAGGACGTTATGCAAAGACATCACAAACAGATTGGCTTCATATTGCTTGCTACTAACGAGGAAGTCCATCCGATTTACGTTCCGACATACTTGCAACAGAGCTACCCTCTTCATTTTGTGCGATCATTCCCAGTATTAAAATAAAAGATCTGCATAGTTCTGTTTCTGTTCTTGGGAAGGCGTTTAAAACATTCACAATTAAATGAAAAGGAAATGTCTAACTGATCGACACCCTGCATGCACTAAAAAAGGCATGCCTTAAATGTCCCGGTACATAAAAATGTATTCTTTGTACCCCCTATTTAGCTCTGCTCACATCCGCGGATCCGTGGATCTTTCGCGTCTCATATTTCCTTGCAGCCAATGCGCCGAATATCTGAAGTTTGTGTTCAATGCTTAGGTTTGTTACTGCGAGTGTGTTGACCTCATCGTCCCTGATTTTTGGTACTATATTGACACTGGCTCGCTCGATCGATTGATTGATTGATTAAAGGGTTGTACATGTACTATATTGACGATTGATTGATTGATTGAAAGGTTGTACTATTTAGACAGTCGTTCGATTGATTGATCGATGTATTGATTGATGGGTCGATATTCTAACAGTATGAGTTTGCTCTGTCAGATAAACATTAATACAGCCGTTTAATGAGAAAGCACAATATAACTGGTAGCACTTGGATACAAGCGCAATTTTCCTATCCTATCAAACATCTGGTACAGCCGGCTGCTTGAAGCGCTATTAAATGTAATCCGCTATTAGATGACGTCTCGCCATGTTGAAGGTATATCTCTAACACGGCTAATCGTCTTTCGAGCAACTCGCCCTAGGACATTTGACGCGTTATTTGATTCATCTGAGCGTAGAGTTTCAGTTTAATAGTCACAAAATGAGTCGATGGTTACATTTCGTTACCATCGGAAACACCACCTTTGTCCGTTCCCGTATCATTACCAAGTGACCGGCCAGAGGCTAATCTAATACCGTTAATGATTCTACTTAGTGACAGGCCAGAAAATTACAGGATATAGACTGGTCGTTCAACTATTTTAAAAGATTTGTTTGTGCAAATAAGGGTAGTACAAAGACTTGTAGATGTGAGGTAAGGGGGTGGTAATACCACTACTCAACCACCCACCCCCTCCTCATCCCGCCCCAAATCCCAATCATTCCGCCAGCTTGTCTTTGATCCAGCCAAAGCATAACAAAGCGTCAGATATATAGACTACACAAACACAGGTCAAATCACATAAAGAAAATCTTAAATTTACCAGAAAAATGATAATTTGTAGAATATACAAAGATTCTTCAGGTGAGGAAAAAGTAGTCACGGCCAGACGAAAAACCCATTCTGTGCAAAAATCTTACCAAACACGGGTCATTGTGAGTTGAAGTAGGACGAAATGTACTCAAATGTTCTAGATAAAACTAAACTAAATGTTGAATATTTATAAGCGGAAATATATGTTAGTTACCTTTCGAAGAACTCTTGTGCATTTTCCCGGGTCGTATCGACTTGGATCACTTTAGTCTCCCCGCGCGATGTCCTGTGGTTTACGACAGTGTTGATTAAAAACAATTAAAAAGCCTTTCCACGAAGCAACCTCTGCTATAACAAACGGAAGACTAGAGCACATTGATAGCCTTATCGCAAACCGAGAAAAGTATACCATAAATAGCCCGATAAGATATAAATGTGACATTTTATCGGGCGGTCCTATATCACAACCGTTATCTCCTCTACTTGTTCATGATTAGGAATTGAGCTGGCTGATATAAAACCTGCTTATCCCTAACAGACCTATATATAACGCAAGACCACACGCTCTCTCGCATACCTTAGTGTATTACATACACACCTTTACCACTTTTCAGTTGCATACTGAATTTCCTACCATTTTTTCAAAATTCTACTAATGGAAATAATTGACTAAGACCAGAATTTTTTAATAACTGACAGAGTTTGTTACGAGTCGGCATGGGCAAATGGACGCGAAAGCCGCTTCTGTTGTCTTTGGCTATGTGGATACAAGCAAAAAGGTGCATAGGAATTACTTTGCACCAGAGAAAACATCTAAAATATAAAAATAGCTAATATCCGGCATAATAACAGTGTTGACTGTTATCAAGTGAAATACTTATCGATAACGATTCGTACCGAAACTAACTGTTTCGCTGAACTACCTTTAACAATGTTGTATTATCAGTTCGACAACACATGCATGGCCCTTAAGTATATATAAATGTGTGTGTTGTTGTTGTTTTATATTAATATTTAGACATACTGAGACAATGTATGAAGCCACTTTGCACCTGTTAAATAAAGGGCACCCCAGCTACATGTATACCACCAAAAGCTTAAAAAACACTGTGCAGTCCAGTGACAGCCATGCTCACGATCCGTTCTAACACCAAATGTTTAGGCTACTATATACAAGCATAATGTTAGACAGAGGGGTGTCTTTGAGACATCCAAGTAGCATTTTGAGACACCCTGTTTCAATCAAATTTAGCATAGGAAAGATGAGACACATTCTTTTATAACTTGTTTTAGAGGCATATAGAAGTTGGTTATAACATTCAACATAAGACTTGTATGGATGACTTAAAGAGGACTTAAACAGAAGTTGTCATCCAAGTCTTATGTTGAACATTCTTTTATGTAAAAATGGTGATTTGAGACATCCTCTTTTTGAACACTTTAGATACAACCAAGTATATATTCCACCTATCTGTGACCGAAAATTACACATTATTACACAAAAAACCCTGGTTATGTTCTTTAACGTTTACATTGATTTATATAAATGATACGTAAATTTACATCATGGCAGTGTTCCATGGTTTCCAGTTGTCAGGTGTGAGTAAATACACACCGAATTGATAATGATCTACCTCTAAGTTGTTCTCACTTAGGACCGCGTTAAGTAAATACACGACACACAGAAGTACACTGGAGAAGAATATTGGCTTTACAGCCTTGATCATTGTTCAGTCCTCCAAAATATGTTTACATGGAATGGAGTGAGCCTGGGGTTAATAGAGCTAAGTAATAAGATATATCCCTTTAAAGATAAAAATTGGATTCTTTGTTAACGCCTCGTACGTTTTGATAACGCCGGCAAGTCATTATGGTAGATTGTCTGTAAGGTATAATGGCTAGCCTATCTACCCACATCGCTAAAATCACCCTTAAAATGTCCGCAAATATTATCTCGATTGAATATAATATTCTCGACGAAAACCATAAAACTGCGGTCATTAAAAAAGAAATTTAAAACGCGTAAGATAAGAGAGATAAGGACTTAGGTGTTTCAGGTGTGCTCAGGAGTGTACACGCTTTACTAATCGGCTTTAGACATCGAACTCGTCTAACCTCGACAAGTATTCACTATCCAAAGAACGTATTGAGATTTTTTCTCTATAAAGATGTTAAGATATGGAAGTTGTTTTTCAAACTTGTACAGACTCGGCGCCTTTGTAAACAGTGTACACGACACATAACATTGCAAATGATCTATTAGTTGATAAAACTGATCACTGGTCTAAATTATCTTGATATACTCTGTTATAGGCATTGAGGTGCACCTAACTCGTTATAGGCTGTGGTCACGTATTGGGTCCCTTTGAACCAGATGTTTAGAACTTCTAATATACGTGACAATAACAACCAACTAAGTCCTGATTTTGACCATACTGACTCACAAGGTCAAGATATTCTTTGTAATAAATGTGACAACACTGACTGACTACGTTCAGATGTTCTTAATAATAAAAATGTCAACATTGTCCACTACGTCCAACTGTTCT
This sequence comes from Mopalia muscosa, assembly GCA_031763545.1. Lineage (NCBI taxonomy): Eukaryota > Metazoa > Mollusca > Polyplacophora > Chitonida > Mopaliidae > Mopalia > Mopalia muscosa. The sequence goes on along the minus strand of JARFOD010090484.1, from coordinate 11,834 downwards.
TAGTTATAAACATGACAACATTGACTCACTACGTCCAGGTGTTTTTAGTAATAAATGTTACAAAATTGACTCACTACATCCAGCTGTTCTTTGTAATAAACATGACAATACTGACCCACTGTGTCCAGATGTTCTTAGTAATAAACATGACAACACTGACTCACTAGGTCCGGATGTTCTTAGTAATAAACATGACAACACTGACTCACTACTTCCAAATGTTCTTAGTAATAAACATGACAACACTGACTCACTACGTCCAGATGTTCTTAGTAATAAACATGACAACACTGACTCACTACGTCCAGATGTTCTTAGTAATAAACATGACAACACCGATTCACTACGTCCAGATGTTCTTAGTAATAAACATGACAACACCGACCCACTACGTCCAGATGTTTTTAGTAATAAACATGACAACACCGACTCACTACGTCCAGATGTTCTTAGTAATAAACATGAAAACACTGACTCACTACGTCCAGATGTTCTTAGTAATAAACATGACAACACTGGCTCACTACGTCCAGATGTTCTTAGAAATAAACATGACAACACTGACTCACTACGTCCAGATGTTCTTAGTAATAAACATGACAACACTGACCCACTACGTCCAGATGTTCTTAGTAATAAACATGACGACACTGACCCACTACGTCCAGATGGGTTCTTAGTAATAAACATGACAACACTGACTCACTACATCCAGATGTTCTAAGTAATAAACATGACAACACCGACCCACTACGTCCAGATGTTCTTAGTAATAAACATGACAACACTGACTCACTACATCCAGATGTTCTAAGTAATAAACATGACAACACCGAGTCACTACGTCCAGATGTTCTTAGTAATAAACATGACAACACTGACCCACTACGTCCAGATGTTCTTAGAAATAAACATGACATCACCGACCCACTACGTCCAGATGTTCTTAGTAATAAACATGACAACACTGACCCACTAGTTTCAGATGTTTTAGTAATAAATGTGACAACACTGACCCACTACGTCCAGATGTTCTTAGTGATAAACATGAAAACACCTACCCACTATGTCCAGATATTCTTAGTAATAAACACGACAACACTGACCCACTACATGGAGTGTTCTTAGTTATAAACGTGACAACACTGACCCACTAGTTTCAGATGTTTTTAGTAATAAATGTGACAACACTGACCCACTGCGTCCAGATGTTTTTTGTAACAAACTGACTCACTACGTCCTGTTGTTCTCAGATATAAACGCGATAACACTGACCCAGACGTCTAATTGTTTTAAGTAATAAACGTGACAACACTGACACAGTACATCCAAGGCCCAATTTCCGTGAACCATTCAATTGCAATTTGGTGTGGTGAATACGGAAGTGGCCCCAGGTTTCAGGGCTCTTTGTAATATATATTGGAGGAGGCGGGTGGGCCAATTCCCCTTTTTCCTGGGCCCAAAAAATTCTCATGAATTCCCTGGTTACTGCTCCTATCGCCATTGTTTTTCCAAACAAAATTGAAAAGCATTCTTTCATCATTGTTGGCATCTTGGTTTAAAACAACGCAAACTGTTCTTTCAAATACCATAATGGTTCATTTTAATTGCATACTGAACGAGTCAATCAGTTAACGCCATCAAAAAGACCATAGCTTTTTCACCGATTACTAGATATCTGAGCATGGCAGTGGAGAAAAATAACGGTAGCTTGCTGTGTGACAAGGAATACCATGTTGTACGGACAGTCAGACCTCTTGTCAATAAGACTGTCCATAACGGTCAGCTGACGAGTTTGTAGTGACATCAGAAAGACTGACCGTCGAATACACATATCATATATACACGAGAAATAAGCCAAGTTGATGTATGATTGTGATTCTTCAGATTTAAAAATCCGTTGACTTTTTTTATTGAATATGTTGATAGTTTTATATGTCAGAAACTCTTTAGGATAGAGAGAACTCGGCACGTATGCCTACATGTTGGGCTATTAACTATAACAGCCAGATGATGTTGTAAAGGCGGCAAAAGGTACAGCTTTGACTGAAGATCGAGCCCTAGACCCGATGACAACCAACTAGTGGACTTCATTGTAATTCGTTTATTATTATATAATGATTATATTTTTCTTATATTTTGGATTGCTTAAACTCAAAGATAAATTAAAACTATTGTCATTTTTTAGAAATTAAATTTTTTAGAAATTAAATCTTAGGCTATATTATCACTTCAGCCATTTGTCAGTGGTGAGGGCCATGGTGTATATACGTGCCTGGTAAATATATGCATTGATACTTCATTTTGATCGCTACACGAAGGTGGTGCTTTCTCTGTCGCCCACTCTCTCTTTTATAATGTAAATAAATCACAAGACATCAACCTGTGATTTGCTCAATTAATAGCGGATGGGTGAAGATCATCGTTATAAATCCTCACCCTGACGATGTACAACCATTTGTATTGTTCCATTTGATAAGTTCAATGCAATTCTACTTGCAGATTACAGTTTTCATCTGACTTCGCTGGATGGTTATTCAAATAAGTGTATAGCTATAAGTCGAAACGTACATTACGTGTAGAAGCACTTAGTAATGTGTGTAGTTCGAGTAAAAGAGGCAGTCTATCTGTATATAAACCATTACCAAATAACAATTGCTTCCCTTAGCCTACACAGGAGTTAAAGAGAGCCATGCTAAAACCATTCAAATCATTTTATATTATTTTGTTCAGCACAGATACCGTCCTCGACAACCAGGCAAAATATATGTAATTTGCAAAGACCCAGTAGTGCATATAAGAATCAAATCTATACCTTCCAAAAACATAACGATATTCAAATACATAAACAGTAAATATTTTTTGGGCTACGTATTCCTTAACAATAAATGTGAAGAGTTTCTAGTTTTGCATGCAGATTAACTACAGCGGATATATCTTAATCTTATTTTACAAAACTGAAAGATATTATATAAAAACAAACTGATTCTACTCCAGAAGTCACTATAAGCCTTGACAAGAAATGCAGCGATGGCGTGCATTGGTCATATCTAACAGAAATAGATGGTCTGCAATAGTCTTTGTGACTGACATTTCATACTACAGGTTTAACACCTGAGTCATAAAGTCCGATTTCGGTAAGGACCAAAGACTGCAAAAAAAAGTATAGCGAGAATTCTCCCAAGTGGTTAAACAAGATTCCTTTATCTTTTTGAGAAAGAATGTTGGTTAAACTCTATGGGAAGCACTTGTAGTTCAGTTTAAACAGTGCTCACCAGGTCTTCCAAAAGTCTCGTGTCAGAGGAATGAATGGATGCATTTTTTTCTAATGTGTATTTATAAAATATAGGGTACTTACGTTTTAGCGGCTTTGGATTGGATTGTTTTCGCCTGGACATTTTTGTCACGTTATCGGCTAAGCCTCCTCCATGTATCACTTGAGATACGCTTTCTTACGTCTTCACAGTCACATGGTAGAGTCGTTAATAGCTTAGGACTTCATTTCCAATGCATCTGGAGAAATTAAGAATCCTGCGCGCTGACCTGAGACAACCTGCGCCGTGACCTCGAAGTTGGGGCTTGGCGCAGAATTTCTGTGTGTAATAAAAGAGAAATGTGATTGAAAGCACTTACAATAGGGCTGTGATATCAGTCTGCGACATATGTATAATATCAAACTCTCGACCGGCTCTAAATTATAGATAACCTCAGCAAACAGTAATAATTTAGGCTTATCTGAAAGTGAATATTTTATATCTCGCATGATAACGAGAATTAAAATGTCAATTCATACCAGGGTATTATCGGAGATTGTGTGTTAAGGCGCCTTGAGTAGATGCGGATAAAAACGATCCGGGAACAACAGCCATTCGCCATCGACACAGTGCGACTCTCATTTGATTAAAACCGTCGCTGTCTTACCTCCAGGATTCGGGGTATAATCGACTTGTTCGTTAACCAAGAGGATGTAGCAGAATCTAATAAATTGCAGTAAAGTTGTGGTAATCGTCTAGACAATTACAAATGTGAAGATACACTATATGAAATGATGTCATATTTCTGCAGGATAATACATTTCGTTTTTAACGAAACTTACCAATTAATTAGTCTTAAATAAAAAGTCCATCATATTTTAACCAACATGATACATTAACACATTTGTGAGTAGATGGAGTTTTACCCTGTGGCGTAGCAGCCTGTGAAGGAAATTATGGCGTGGGTTATTCTAAACGTTGCAGTCGATGTTAACTAGCTGGATGAAGCTTGATGGTCACAAAATGAGCAACTCAGAGCTCACGTTATGTCAGTCTTTACAACACTTAACGCCTAATAGACACCAAACAGCGATTCATTACATGTACATCGCTTATTGGGATAGTTATAATATTTGTATATAAGCCGCTTATAATATGCTCTCGATGCAAAATCTCCGATGTGTTTGTATAATAGTAGTTTTAGTCACAAAACTCTCCAACTAACAGGAATGTTGTTTTACTGTTTTGGAATAACACTTTCTTAGTTTGAACAGATTCCAGTTCAGAAAATTTTCCGACCAATTTTTTTTTTTTTTTTTTTTTTAATTTTCCAGCCACCAGGACAACCCAGCGGCCAGACCTTGGAAGGCCTTAGAAGGCCGATGGTTAAGTTTTATAGGTACGTGACCGGCATTTACTGTTCGCCACTCAGTGCCTAGTGGGTCGAGGGTTCGATTCCCGGACAGGTCTCGAACTGCAACGTTTTCTGACTTAGAATCTGGTCAAAATATTACACCATTATCCCAAAATTAAAGAAACCACTGTTAATATATATTCACTGCCCAAATGACACAAAAACAAATTCATCACATACATGTTTGCTATCACTGTCAACTATAGTCGAATGGGATATATGACATCACATAAGAAGAAGTGTTATAGGAAACCGATTGACAGAATCCGAAGATTAGATTAATTTATTCACAATCAAAATTGTAATGCGTATATGAGAAAATTGCAATGCGGATGTTTTTTTTTTATTTCGAGTGGGTGTGAGCAGCAATCACATAGATAATATAGATAATATCCTTCTCAAGTATTTAATTCTTATACTACACCGCTTTAATAGCTAAAGTTGGGAGTCAAACCAAAGTGAATTGGCCCAAAAAAAATATTAGGACCATAAAACGTATTAACTGGCTAATTGAGAAATTAGCCATAAGTGTGCAAGTGAACAGTTTGACCCATATCACATAGCTCTATATTTTTTCCCGCCCTTGTTCATGAGTTACCATTACGTAGCAACCAATACTGAACAAAGTTTAACTTATACTGTATAAAGCCTTGTGAACATCAACTTCCAAATGCCATCCGCATATACCATAACTTAAACTATCATTTTTAAAGGGTGACAAAAAACGTTGCACGAATCGGATCTTGCACCGTACATGTATACTTGAGCTTATTTACCCTGTGCGACAGCATCGAATTGATGAAGTTCCACGATGAATACAACTATCACCAACTTTTTCATCGTGTAGCTGTATATTAGATAAGAATTTAATTAGAATACATATTAAAATACAGTAGCGCTTTATTCAATATATACATGCGCATTCAATGGACTTTTCTAACAAAGCTTTGTCATATTCGCAATCTATAACACCACCATTGTATACCCTTATCAAGCCGTTTAATTTTAATTATTTGTTATAACAAAAAGGACTGTTCTTTCGTTAATGTAGCAGTTGTGTCTCCAATTATTTGGTTTACACCGAGCCAATTATAACAGACAGATACACACGAAATACAACCAGGCAGAAATTTTCTTTTTTCGTGGCTATGAATTTTAGATAACTTTGTTGGAATTGTAGGCTATCGTACTGTGTCGATACCTCTTATTATAAATTGTATAACCCTGATTGAGAAAAGGGCGTTTTTTTTATTATATATATAATTCCCCGAATTCATGCAATTTGTATAGCCATGGTTGATTCTGGGGTGTTTTTACCCTGAATTTCTCTTCCCTGTCCTGAATTTGCCAGTATTCTAATTTGTATTTAATTCAGGGATCTTATTTTCATTATTTCTGTGAATCACGTCTCTGTCTTGTATGTGTGGTCTCTGGGCTGGATTTGTACGTATTCTAGTTTGTTGACCATGCTTAATTCAGGGAACTTGTCTTCCTGATTTCTGTGAATTTCAGGTATCTTCCCTGGATTTGTATATAGTCTAATTATTGAACATACTTAATTCGGGAACTTTTTTTCATGATTTGTGTTAATTTCAGATATCTGTTCTGGATTTGTAGGTATTCTAATTTATTGACCATGCTTTATAATCTCAGGGAACTTTTTTTTCATTATTTCTGCGAATTGCAGGTATCTGTCGTGGATATGTACTATATTCTGATTTATTGACCATGCTTAATTCAGGGAACTTTTTTTCATGATTTCTGTGAATTTCATGTATCTGTCCTGGATTTGTAGGTAGTCTTATTTATTGACCATGTTTAATTCAGGGAACTTTTTTTCATGATTGATCTGTTTCCTGGTGCTTTCAGAGCTATTGGGAAGCATGGAGCCGACCTGTGGTGATGCCTTTTGTATTGTCCTGTGAGTGCCCTGTAACTGTCCCCTGGTGTCTTTGTTTGTTGCCAGTGATGTCGCGGGTGGTTTCCTTCAACCGTTCGGCTTGCACGCCGTAATGTGAGTGAAATGACCTGAAGAACGGCGTTAAAACCTAATCCAGCAAACGAACAATCATTTGTTGTGTTAATGCCGGCACTTCAGCTCACAGAGGCAACAGGAAACATTCTGCTGCTGCTACTGTATGCTAGTATTTCCCTCATCAAACCTGCATATTATACTGTAGTGTTATAATTAGTTACAGCGTTCACTTATAGACTATTGAATCACATTATTGAACCACATTTTCACCGTGGGGCCAGAGCATTAATTTTAATATAGCGCTTTGAGCTACCGCCCCCTTTTATTTATTTATTCAAATTAGTCTATATATCAGTTTTAATCCCTAATGCGTTCACCTTTGTGTGCAGTCAACTAACGCAAAATTAAATTCAATAGCCCTCTTAATAGTAAACTTCAATTTTATAATAGACGACTACTTATCCTAACCCTGGTTAGACGCCGTCACGTAATGCTACACATTTATCTTTTATCCTTGGTGTTTTGTTCAATTCGCTGAAAACACATCTTTAATGAACCGCTAACTTATGAACAATCGGATCAGCGATGCGCTTTATGACAGATCAGCTACTTTATACCAAAAGGTTAAATCAATATTTCCCGTGTAAGAAGTGTACCAGAGCGGTATAATAATACGCATGATACATAGGGCCAGTTTCTCGAAAGAGTATTAGTCGCTTATACCTAATTAAATCGCTAATACCGGGTGAGAGATAGACCTACAAAATGGCGTGACGTCATCCTATAGAGGATTAAATTTAATAGTGGCATCTGGTAGATGATATGATAGGCAGTGGATGCTTAGAGTTGTAACCATCAGTAGGAAACACAAGGAAATATATCTTAACACAGTAACACAACTAGGTGTAAAATGGTTAAATGAAGTTAAACTATAAATGGGAGAGGGGGTATAACAAGAGAGCGCTGTGAACAAATTTAGATATTATAAGCTGTGAACGACATTTAGAAGGGGGGTAACATAATTATACGATTTCTGGATAACCATTTTTTGACATCTGATATGTATAGAAACGTTATATTCTATCACAAAACCAGAAGTGGTTATCCAGAAATTCTATCATTAAAGTTTGGATTATATTGGATACTTTCATACAAGTTAAACTTGTTTAGTTGCTTCAGGACAATACAGCATATTACAATACATGTCGTAAAATTTCATTTTTGACCAAACCTCTACCTCTACCAGGAGATAAAAATGTTAGTGTAAACTGTCACTGGCATTCTCACCTCCTCGTAGAGAAAAGGATCGTACGGACCGTTTAGCCAAAAGTTGATACCCCATGAAAATGTCCCGACATGTGGTGTTATATGCGGCATTTTTCTCAGATGGCAACTAAACTAATTCTTGCTCCATGTTTGTCCTTTGAAAACTTATAATCCAGATATATTAGAAAATTAAAATCTCGAGTTAACTGATAAGAAACTTAGAAAAGAGAATTAATAAATCGTCTTAATTCTATCGTTCCGAAGACAAACTATTTCAACACATCCACCGGATAGGCCTACTCATAACTAATGAGATTGCGTAGGACTGCATCATCATTCTGCCATACTTCCGTTTTTATAAAGTATCATCAGTTGGTATTTTTAAATCGAATGTTACATAACATGAAAACAATGACAAGGGGGATAACTCTGTAAATTGAAAGCGATAAATCAGCAATTTGTCGCAGTTTAATATACAGAGAGGAAACACTTCTGAAATAAGCGTGATAAGGTACCCGTACTCTTCTAATAGATAAAGAATATTCATATAAGACAATCAATATCTATATTTTGTAAAAAAGATTCAGTTGATTCAACAGTTTTAAACGTGTGCAAGTCGGACATAAATTCTAACCTGAGAACTTTCGGTTTCGATAGGGTTCCAAGATATTCTGTTAACTGATATCCTGTCAGGGACTGTGCTTTAAAGCAGACCTTTAAAGCGCAATCATTTGTCATATACCCGGACAGAACAAATCTATTATATTTCTACAGGATTACCAAACTCCTGAAAAAAAAACCAACCACACTGATGATATATTTGAAGAGTCGATCGTCATTTAATGTATCCAACCAAAAATAGCTGGGAACTTTCGGACAAACGAATTATGTGTACAACAGTATTATACTTACCACACAACCATGTCTTGGGGATATATTTTGAAAACAATGTATGGGCTTTACGTATATGATCTGGAGGGAAATTCGTCCTCTTACATTTTCCATTCGTGCGAAAATATACATTATATACAGGGGAGCCAATAAGGCGTTAAATTACTATCAAACATATCAGTATTTAATGATGTTATTTCAATGACGTGACAGCGCGACAAACTATTACATGTAAATAAAGCTACAGGACAAGCACAGGAAATGATACATACACATAACAAACATATCGGTTTCATGGGGCCCCTTGGCTCTGAAAGCAAGAGAGCAGCATGATTTACAGAATGATACACTGGCCTTCTTATCTACATGTTCTCTTTGTTTACAATTAATCAAAACTGTTTATAGACGGAACATTATATTGTAACATTATTACAAAACAGCGAGTTCGTGCTCGTTGTCTTTTGTTTAACGATCCAACTTACCGTGATATTAAATAATGATAGTAATTGATCGTATTAAGTCTCATAACAGGGCCTGACACTAATAATGACTGGTACAAAATTTTTTACAGAACGAAATTTTAACTGACAGTTAAAACAGCGATCGGGCTATAGATGATAGACTGTAGTCTGTGTTAATAAGCTTAACATGGCATGGAGTATTGTCGAGTATACTAGTATACACTTCATCTGAACTCATGGGAGGATCATGAAGCAGGTGGTTAACTAGTTATCCTGTTTTGCTACTGATAAATATATACATAGCACTTAAAGCATTTACTTACGTTGCCTAGTTGTCAAATTATTTAAAAATAAAAAAAATAATAGGCAAACTCACGTGTATACTGCTTGTATGGAAGATGGTATGAAGATATATTGTTTTGTTCTCTCTGTCTGGTATATATCCTAACTATTGTAGCTGTTTGACTAGTCACAGTGTGACGGAGTCTGAGTCTGAAACGTTTGTCCCGCAGTAAACAGCCGGGCGATATGATTCGTATAACCCAGTGGTAGAGAGTTGGAGACGAGATAAGGAAGTGATAAGCCGCGTTCTGTTTTTGATTGGCCCAGTAACGAGCATTTCTATGAGCTAAGACGGCGGCCGAGATAAGATAAGGTTTTGCTGATCTCAGGGGAGATAAGCGATCCCGTATCATTCTCCCTAGCTACAGCTGTGTTGGCAATGATTGAGACTCACATGACGGCACCCGTTCCAGATAAGAGAGTCTGATCTCGAGCGGATAAGATCACTATCCTCGCGCTTCCATGGTAACCTATCCGTTCAGTTATTGCCTGTTGCTTATCGGTCTAATCTGCGGCTCTGTACCATGCATAATATAGCACAATGTGGAAATGACGACTTTATGACTTGGCTAATAATGTAATAACGTTCTTATAATAAGCCACCCCAGAAAACATAAAATAAAAATTTATCATGTTCATATCAAATATCATCTTAAAATATTCTAAAATGTGTTTATTATCTAATAAACTATGGAGAGAAATACTCTAAACAGACAATGATTTGTTTGAAAATGCTAACAAAAATAACTGGTTTAATAAAACAGGAAGAAATAGGATGATCTAACAATTTAACTGGTCGCTTCGCTCATTGTGGAAGAAATCGATTGAATAAAGTCAATTCAATTTAAAGTTGAAATATATTCCGTGTAACCATGGTAACAATAATAATCCGTATCGTGGATTAAGTAAGTATTAACTAGCTTACAACAGTAAATATCTAACTATCAAATGTTTGGTTATTTTTCCCTGTATGACATTTGGCTAACGTGTGGACTTATCTCTATTTCTTTGTAGCCTAAAAACACAGAAGTTCGTCGTTGGTGGCTGGTTTATAATGTGATCATTGTAGTCGATAAGGTAACAGTTTGGCCAGCGTTATACAGTGGTTTTTTGATGTGCGATAAGATACACAGGCTGTTAAGATCATATCATCTATCTCTGGTGTTTTTGGCTGGCAGGAATGAGATGGGAAAGGGAGATAACACCACGCGACCACGCTGTTCACAGCACAAGCATAGAACGACAAGGAAACCCGTACCATGCCAGCTAGACAAACTTTTATATGTACGTGTGAAAATTATCAGCGAGCTTATCAAAACCTAAATCTAAAAGTAATTGTTATGGCATTTACCAGACTAAAGCTTCAACACATATGTAACGAAGCCAGGTAAAATCGTATATAATAGCGGCTATGATTTATGATGTGGTCCATAGGCGGTGCATGAATACAAAGAAGTAGTGCATAACACCCATATAGACTCACGTCTTAATTTCCCTGATAAAATCATCGATAACACACATGAAAGTACTCACCTGGGCTCGCTATACCACTTTAAACTGTCCCACCTTACTATAAAGATGCCATAAACAAATCTGTATCATATCAAACTTCAAATATGACCAACACACCTATTGCTTTAAAGGTTTGTGGCAAAAAAGATATTAAAAATAAATTAAATTTTATTGGGGGATAAAATATGATATATTGATACTTCTAATTTTTAGTACTAAAATAAGCTAGGGCTGGAGAACTTTCGTATCAATCAGCAATTTGATCTACACTTCGAGACATCTGCTACTAGTAATATAAAGCGATGGCACTTTTTATGTACATAGAATAGCTGACAAGTCATTAGTGTGTCACGTTGGTTAATCTTAATGCTTCCAATAGGGAGCAGTGCTTGTTCGTAGAGTGGGCTGTCAAGCACCCAATGTAAATGTGATGGGCACCTGTACGTCGTATCAAAGATCTGATCGATGGGCACCTGTATGTCGTATCAAAGATCGGCTCGATGGACGAACAGCCACTGATACAAGTGGTCTGTCAGTGTTATTTTGATGGCCAGAGCGAAAACAACATTTACTGCTGGCGATTTGGTAACTAACCCGAGAGATACGTTGGGGTTCGAAGACATCTATTATATTAAGAAATTTGATTCCTAACCAATTCAAATGAAACCTTTTTTATTCGGTCGATCTCCATCAACATTCACATTAGATGAGCTATAACA
>JARFOD010090474.1:0-17907 GCA_031763545.1 Mopalia muscosa | reverse complement strand
TGCCTGTTTTGGACTTTTTGTCCTGGGGCTTTTTGTCCAAGGGCTTATTGTCCTGGTGCCTTTTGTCCTAGGACCTTATGTCCCCTGGACCTTTTGTCCGGATCCCATAGTCTATATAAGGCCACATTGTATGCTAGACTATAAGAGATACAGAACTCTACATCTAATATGCATCTGTATACATGTCTGCTGCTGCAACAACAGCAGCGGCAACAGTCTATAAGCTTATACATTTGTAACTTCGGGCTATTAGGTTTCTAACGAAAGCAAAACTACTCATTATAGTGGTTGTTTTTCCTATGACAATGCAAGTTGCAGTCAATAAGCTGTCATTTTAAAAGTTGACGTTTTTCTATGTTTGGCAGTGATTCGTAATTCGTATAGACACCAACATGTAAGTTAAAAAGCTGTCAGTAAAAAAATAAATAAATGAGCGAGTGTTATGTTTGGCAGCCTTTAGATAAATCCTGCGCCATATCTTACCTCCATAGCGTGCGTTAATAATGCTACAATCGGAATCGTATTATACTATAGATCCTCAATGCGGTTTAAGTCGTACAAATCCTACCGTGACCGAATACGCCTTTACGTTAAATTGACGGTACAGCGTGAGAGAGAGTCAATGAAAAAGGGGAATTCCCAGTCACGTGACGCATTTCACTCTGTAGATTGGGCACGGTAGATTGGCCAAGAAAGTAGAATATCCAAGTTATCGAACCGCCTCGGATTCGATAAGATTAAGTGGACAACGGAAAGATATGAGAGCTAGTTGCTAGCTTTTATTTATACTCTTTTGCAGGGCTTCATGTTTGAAATGAAAATTTAAGAGAGTATTTTTATTATCTAGAAGAGTGAATTTCTATTTAGCATAATTTTAAATTGAATAATCTGCGAGAACGGAAAACAGTGTAGGCCTACCAGCTGTATAACCAGCGATTGGCTTACAGTAGCCCATAGGCCTACTGACTGTACCCTATATGCTGGTTCATATAGCAAAGCTTTTCAGGTAAAGGACCGCGGAGTTAGGCTCTAGATTCGCACAAAATTCTATTGGTTGATCTGGTCACTCTGTATGCTCATTTGATCAAATGTCGTTGCAGTGCTCCCGAATGCCTTTCGTCGTAAGATAGATCCAGGTATCGTCAAGGCAGTGTTACACTTTATCGTAAGAAGGACTACTATTAAAGTGAAGGGACCATAAGCCTCATGAAGTTGGTAAAGTTACTTATAACACGATTCAACAGCTGTTTTTGTGTCATATGTTTATGCGTATAGCCCATTAGGCCTATCATACGCTTTAGTTATTGAGAGTTCTCTTGTGAAGTGTTGTTGTTTTTTTTTTACTCGCTGTACATATCGGCAAGGAATTACATATCTTTGGGTTTCCATATGGGCATGGCCGAACTCGATCTTCATGGAAGGAAAACTGAAAAAACTCGTCGATCGAATGCCCTTCTTTTCCAGATCGAATTTATATATATTTTTTTCTTTCATCTTTTGGTCAATACAGTTTTAATCAGAAACCTCGATTCTGATCATTGTGGAGAAAGAAATCACGCTTGTATACATACGATTATTGAGTGAAAGTTAACAGGAGTCATGCATTGGTTTGTTTGATTGGGGTTTAACGCCATATACTTACGGTTATTAAGGCTCAAGGAAACCACCCTAGACACAACTGTGGTTCCCTTCGACCATTGTGATTGGGCTGGAACGACCTCATGTGAACCAAACAACCGTAGACATAGACAAGAAAGGACAAACACACAGGACGCAATATGAAGACTTCAGAAACAGATCGGCTTCCAGTTCCACTTGTTCCATGAGCACCCGTCAGGGAAGCGGGATCGGGCGTATATAAACTACTCACAAAAAGTTAAGGATCACTTGCACCCGAAGTCATAACTTTCAGAAGAAAGAAGTCAATGCCTTGAAGTTTTGCAAACATTTAATACAATGCCTAACATCGCCCACTTACAGCTGACCAGGAATTCATAACAATTTGGCTGGACTGAGACATGGATGACAGTTGAGAATGATCCTTAACTTTTTGTGAGTAGTTTAGTTAGATACTAGAAAAATTAATCTTGACTTTAGACGGAGATTTATCATCTACATGCAAATACAAGATGCATAAATTAGGTCAACCACACTTTTAAGTAAAAAATACATAAATCACAAATCATTTGCAGAATTATGAATTTAAACCATTGTAGGATTTCTCAAACAATGGAGCGCTGGTTCAATCTGATTAAAACTTCATCTTGATTAGCTGCCCTGTTATAATTTTTCCCTTTAAGACAATCCCATAGATAACGTCACCAAATAACTTAGCATAGATAGCCAATCAGATACTTGCTTCCTAAAACCTGGTTATGGCTAACCAATGGTTTTCCGCATCCACCGGATTATGTGGATTTTTATCAGTTTGTTCGAATGATTGGTGTTAAATGCTATACTTAGGTGTATGCTTTTTATCAGTCAAAGATAATAGACTGTCATAAAGGACAAAGCACTAATTGTCATGTTCAACCAGTGCGATGGAATTAGGTCAGATCTTATGGGTGAAAAAATACAATTAAGACCAAGAGTTAATCAGATTGGTGTTCAGCTGAAGTAGGAAACGGTTTATTTCACATTGATGTTAACTTTTACAGGTCCTCCTAAATATTAAAGGACTACTGTTTTATGATGCTGCACACAGGTTATAACAAGTATTCACTATACCCTTCATACTAAAGGTTTGTTTGTTTGTTTGATTGATGTTTAATGTCGTACTCAAGGGTCACTTATATGACGACGGACAAAAATACAGAACATCACAAACAAATCTGCTTCCCGTTACACTTTAGCTCTGAGAAAACCAGGGCTACAGAAAGCAACCTCTTTTCTCCCCTCTTATGATCGACCGAGGAAGCCGAGGGAGTATTCTGCAGGGCCATGGCCCACCTGCTCCCTCACGGGGCTTCATACTAAAGGAGATATAAATGTTAGTAGGATTCAACAAGTAAAACGGAAAAGTGTAGGACTTACGTTCTTCACCGTCCCCACTACCATCTCGTAGCTGCTGGATCTGCTGCATACGTTCTTCTGTGGATATTAGAGTTCCGTCTGGTCCAGGCGAGAGGTCTGTACAACAAGGAAACAGGTCTCAATACAAAACGGCGAGCAATTGTGATATACCATGTGTCTGAGTGCACTGTTTTAAAAGTTACAGAGAGGACTTAAATTTGTTAACTACTTTAAACTGTTGCTCCGATTATCAGATATTACGGTTTTCTTGGTTACATTTGATTTTTATTGAGACCAAGAGGGGACCTAATTTTTTTATGCTTTTGTTGGTTATGCTCCACTCCTAATGGCTCGTCTACCTTTTGGGCAAAAGAAAGTACTTGGTATCACGGGATGACAAGATATGACAAAAAGACAAACTGTGTCAATTTGCAATGACTAACACCACAACAACTTTGTTTTGCCATTATGTTTAGATATTGTTAACACTAGAAACACGAAGCTCGTCACAAGAAACAGAAACATGTAATTTTTCGGAAATTGAGGCTTATTTACCAGTTCCATTATCACCTGAGCCTTTCCCCTCCACCTGTCTCTTGTAGGTCTCTAATTCATCCTCAGTAATGTTCTCAAAAGGATTGGCAGTGTACTGCTGTCTGTAGACCACAGCGTTATGTTGATGATCTCTCATAATGATCCCTTTCGACGCAGCCCCAAACACTATCACCTGGTCTGATGTGCCACTCAAGTTTCCATCCTTTAAAAAACAATTGTTAAAAATATAGTAAACTACTCAACTACATTCATTAATTCTTGTTTAACTCCTTGACAAAGGGCACTCTAAATCCAACATTTAAACACCATACTTAAACATATTATAAAATATGAAGAAAGATTTGTGTTGAATTAATGTTCCTCCAGTTCTAGATAATGACATAAAGAATATCTATATTTGAAACATACTGACAAAACTGAGAGGGTCAATGAATTACATCATGCTGGTTATAGGATCCCTTTTATTTTTGATATATAGCTTAGATAAAACAAGCTTGTTATCTTTAGAAACAGAGATATCAGCTTAATGTTGCCTTTTTATCTATAAATAAATTTATACATTTATAACATTGAAGTTTGTTTCATTGGTGTTTAACATTGTGTTTCAGGTTATTCCACTTACACAATGTGTACCAATCCAATGGGTTTGTGTTTTTGTTTGTTTGATTGGTGTTAAACGTTGTACTCAAGGGTATTTCACTTATATGACGATGGATTGTCCACTTCACACTGTACACAGCCTTATTACGGTGGAAAACCAAGAGGAAACCTAGTAAAAACCACCCCCGTGATTGCCTGAACCACAACTTGTGACTCCTCATGGTCGAAAGGCGGATTGAACCCGTGAACGGTAAATCAGTTCAAGAAGTGCACTCCCTACCACTGAGCCCCGGGCGCCAATCCAATGGGAGTAGAACCTAACCAATATAATAATGGCAACAAACAATGATGCATGAAGACAAAATGAGTGAGTAAGTTTACTTTGTCTTTATCTCAGACAGCTTAATGTGGAATAATAAATTTCCTTTGTTGTAGTAGCATTAAAAGATGTCCATAAGAAAATTAGGACTGACTTACTTTCATTTTCTGAGCTTCCTCCCAAGTAACACCCTCCAGGATCTTTGACTGTGGTCCAGCATTTACTGTTTCCTCATAATAATCCTTTTTAATCTGCAATGATATTTTCAGAGTGACTTTCAGTGGATCAGGCTAAGTGTGAATTTAAACTCTAATTCTCAATATTTGTCTTTTTGCACTTCGCCAGATAGACAAATGGAACTAATGGCAAAAGATCACACTTAGTTTATAATTTATTAGAATTTTTTTTTACTTTCCAAAACATACAAACACCAACGATTACAACAATACAGAAGAAAAACTCTCAATCACTAAATAGTAACAGTTTTGAAAGTTTTAAAGTCGTTAAAAATAAATGAAAATCTCCAGTGATTGTACCCGGTAGAGAACATTCTTATCAAAGCAAATTGATTGTAGATGCACCTACCTGTTTCTGTTTGTTTCTGAATTCTTTAGGGTTCTCCCCTTGGGGGGCAAACTGGTTTGCATTTTCAATCTTCACACCAGTACCAGAATTATTAGGTGAGCTTTCAGATACCCACTGAAAACAAATCAAAAGGACAGTGAAGGGGCCAAATTAACAGGCCATGAAAAGTAATTTGTCTTTTTCTCCTACAGGGATCAGTTTGTCTGCTGTTTTACTGTGATAAATTGTTCTGTCATACGCCATACTCAATGAAAAAAACAGAACAGCAGCAGGACGTAATACAGACACCACAAACCGTTCTCCTGTTCCCCTGTAGCTGCTGAGAGCACCAGGGCAGCATGAAGCTTCCTCCAACCACCCGCTACTGTGATAGAAGGCTATTATGCTTGGTCAATGACTCAAATCTCAATGATAAATTTTTCAATAACATTAACATTCTGAGTTGTAGCCAAAAGCAAACTCATTCAATTACTACACTAGAGTTAAAATCTTATATTTAGTTATCAGACTTTGACATTAATTTGTCATTGTTTGGGTTGGGTTTTAAATCATTTTAAACAGGGATTTCACTCCTATCTCGGTGTATCAATCAAATGGTTGAAAAAAGCACCCACCGTTTCACTAACAATAAACAATAAAGATAATACACACAAACAAGAACACACAAGACTTGATGTTAATCTTAAAATTGGACAATTATAGCCCAGAGGCTTCTCCCTCTGACTCAAAGAGGGCAATCTTACCTTTGTGATTTTCTTTGGGTTTGTGGTACCGGTTTCTTCAATTTCTTGTTTAGCATATGTATTTGGAGAATTTAGCCAGCCTGCCTTATAGTTTTGTTTCTGTCTTTCTAGGGCTGCTTTCAATGGTGATCTGAAACAAAAAACATTGCTAGTCAAACATCAATCAACAAGCTAATAAGGTATGCACAATGTCATGTAACAATTACCACAACATAACACATTTTACCTGTACTTATGTTACTTCACTCATATGACGGCGTGCCAGCCCATAGGGTAAATTGTTTGTGTGGTGTTAAACGTTATACTCAAGGGTTTTTCACTTATATGACGGATTGTCCACTTCATACTGTACACAGCCTTATTACAGTGGAAAACTGAGGAAACCTTGTAAAAAAAAAAAACCCTGCAATTGCCGGGGCCCCAACATGTGACTCACTCAAATAACCTGATGGTCAACAGCCGCACATGATCTGGTGAACGGAAATTGAAGCAGGTTCAGTTTAGGAAGCGCACTCCTTACCACTAAACCACAGCCGCGGGCTCCATAGGGTGATGGAGATCACCCTCAACACCAAGGCAACAAACAAAGACAGGATGCAATATTAAGATATCACAAAGCAGATTGATTCCCTGAAGTTACCATGAAGCTCCCTTCCCATAGCCTACTGGCAAATACAATGATAAAGTAAAGACAAACCTGTATTTTGAACCTTCATAATCCCCATCAAAAACATAGGTAAAGGAACTAGAGGTTGGGGGAATTTCCACATCACTATTAGATCTCTCTTTCTTCTCTCGTTTTATCATAGGCTGGTGGTATACATGACCAGTTCGATAACCCTTTTAACAAAGATAGAGGTTAGCAGAAATTAGATTACAGACTGAAAATAGTTCAATTAATAAGGTCAAATGGCTTTCTAAAGGTTACATGGGTAAGCCTTTACATCTTTAACTAAAAATATACTGGTAAAAAAAACAGATAAAAAATAGAATACACTTTTCTGGACTTTTCTGAAAATTTTCAACTTAACAACTTAGAGAATAAAATTCAACAATCGCAAAAAGTCAAGACATCTGATTGGACATAAGTTATACTTACAGCATTATCCAGCAATCTCATGAAAGCCTCAAACTCCAGTTCCCCTACCCGCCACTTACGGCCCCCTGAGCCCATGCCAACACCACCACTCCCTTGACTGCCAACCATGAACGCTTGTTTATGGGAGTCCTCAGTCACCTGGATCAAATTATCTATTCCAGCAGGTATTGCACGAATCTGAAAATATCCAGAACAGGTTAGGTTAATATAAGTTAGGAATTGGATTTACATGCTTAAACCGGTGTTTTAAGAAATTGAGTCCATTATTTAAATTATACTTTAATGATAACTGGTTAAATACAATATGATCACTTAAACGATCTGGGTCCAGCTGTTCGAAGCTCCATTGGCCTTACAGCCAATTAGACATCATCGCGACACAAAGAAGCTGACGTCGCGTCATAATAGAAACTTGTTGTTACGCAACGTCTTCTAACAGACTGTTAACTTCACTAAGCTTTGAGCAGCAGCTCCAGAAGTCAATTATCAATTGTTTGAAAACTGTGAGAAAACTTACTTGAGTTTCACAAGCTGCCATTACATTAAAGGCATAGTGGAATGCCTCATCAATTGTGGACCCGCAAGCAACAATCCCATGATTCCTGAGGAACATCACCTGTAGCGAACACAAATAGTATCGTTTAAGTAAATTATAAATTCAGGAATGTTTAGGGTTTTTTTTTTTTGGAAAAGACTTGAAATCTTTCCACTTTCCGCTTGAAATCTGTGTCTAAGGAAGTAAATCTGTATAGCTTTTGTATGTTTTCTGGTGTTATTGATTGTTTGGTGTTTTATACCGTGCTTAATAAGGGTTATTCATTCATATGAAGGGTGGTGTATTAAAACAATAATTGACACTAGCACAACCATAGAATGTGAGGTGTTTTAATACTGTTGGAAAGCTAATCTTCCATCAGTAAAAAGTGAAGACAGCTTTGATTCTTTTCAAACAAAATGCCTCTTAGTCAGAGGGCCTGTTTTGTTAGAAGAATCCACAGACATAAGTACAACCAGGTCAGTAAATTACAAGTTAACAGTAAGTCATATTTTATAATGTTATATATTGATTAAATTTAAAAGATGGAGAGAAATTGTACCCTAGCCTTTACCTGAACCTATTTCTGACATTTTCAGTTGTGAATAAAATTTTGTTACCTTATTAATGGCCCCCAGATTTCTGGCTAGGATTTCTCTCTCGTCCTTATCCACCAGCACACCTCTGTACTCATGGTAACTAATTCCACCACAGAGTAAAGCCTCTTGTGAAATAGGGAGGAGTCCACACTTCATCATAGATACCTAAATATTTCAACAAATCGTACATTCAGAAAGTTTGTTTGTTTGTTTGATTGATTGGGGTTTAACGTTGTACTCAATGGTATTTCCCTTATATGACGACGTACCAGCCCAATGGGAGAAGGAAATCACCCTCAACACCACTGGCAACAAACAAAGCCAGGACGGGACAAACACAGGACGACAACAACAGGACGCAATACAGACGCCACAAACAGATCGGCTTCCTGTTCCCCTTTAGCTCTGAGAGCACCAGGGTAACATAAAGCTCCCTCCAACCGCCCGCGACAAGATTTTGGAGATCAATGCAATTATCCCAGCGGCCTATGTTCTCCACTGTGTTTTATTTGTCATAATATGTTGATGAGTAGGTCCATAGTTGACGGCTGCTTTTTAAGAAGGGATCAATTTTAAAAATTTTAACACAAGTATACGGCGGACGCCAATTAAAAGTGTGTGTGTGTGTGTGTGTATGTGTGTGTGATTTAGGTTACGATGCTAGGACAAAAAAGACGAGGTCTAGGGGCCGCTTTACCCAAAACGCTCTGTGGGTCCTAGATAGCCGAAAGATAGGCACAAAAAACAAAAAACTCCATAAAACATTTCCAATATTGTAATATTTATCATAATATTTTCAAGAGAGGCAAATAAATATTAAATTTGGAAACTTATATTTAATATTAACATTTAGTGCGTATTTGAATTGACAATATTTCTAAATGTTTGCCTTTAAAGAAGCCGGAGAATATGGACGTATGGTCGACTTAACCATACCGTTTCTAAAACGACTGCGCCAGTTGTGATTATTACAACCTCCGCTCAAACAGTTCTGGTAATAACGTACATTGTCAACTAAAATAATAGTAATATAACAATAACTGAAACCAAATACGACTCAGAGCAATATCTATAACACGTGACTGATATCAGAGTGCTTTATAGGAACACAGCGTGTTTAAATTGAACGATATATTGTTCTGAATACCAAACGAGATGTGTGAATATTGAACAGGGGTGAACGAGAGGACCTACATCTTACGGAATGTGAAATAATATGCATTAATTTAACACTTCCGCATTCGAACTTACAACCTTTGAAGTATAATATCGATCTGTATTCGATCAATAGCATCGACGGTTTTCAGTTTTTGTCAACATAATTCCTTTAATTTGACAATTACAGTGGATTTCATTAGCACAAAGAATAAAAGCAATCAGCAAGATTATGTTTGACAACATGGGCCCATGTCCAGTGTTTACTTAACACCGCTTTGTCCAGAGCACAACACCCCAATGTAACCTCAACAAATCCTACCCCTAATTTAAGGGGCACTAAACACCCAGCATGAACATCCACGCGCGAATTCCCAGAAACAAGAGACAAAGAATAACAGGTTAATATTTAATATTTACACCGCTATTCACACACTTCATGACCCATTCATGATGATATCTTTGAACTGTAGTCTTGTTCTCTTTAGAAACTAGCACGGCCGACATTTCTATCCGCTTATAATACTGTATTAACAATTAAAAGTATTGATGCAAATCTTCCCCACCTTGAAAGTGATGAAATATATACTATATTTTTAACACCGACTTTACTGTAATGAAAGTTATTTGGGGGAATTTCTTGTTTTCTAAAAAAAATTTTGTTGGATTGTACTCAAGGGTATGCAACTTATTTTTCTACGGATTGCCCTCTTCTTAGTTCGGTGGCCAAACTGAGAGGAAACCGAGTAAAAACCTCCACGCTATATTGTCGGAGGCAAATTGCGTGACTCTTATAAACCCGAGATCGACAGAGGAATTTGAACCAGTGTTCGGTACATATGGGGTGGATCATCAAGGTCAACACACTTACCACTGAACCACGGCCACAGGTGGATTCCCGAAAGAAAAACCGCACACCAAGCGAAATAAACAGTGTTTACTTCACTGGAGTTTCACTACTTTACACGAATATTCGCGAGTTTGTAGGTTTGCTTGAGAGGGGTTTTATGCTTCGTTTTTAAGTCTATTTCACTCATATGACATTGGGCCACCCTTATGGCACCACTGTCAAAAAACAAAAACCCTTCTCTGAAGATTTATCAGATATACATTGATTGCTGATTGATTAACCACACCAATGATCAACCTTTATAATGCTTCAGTATTTGTTTTTAAGAAGTCGCTATCAGCGAATTTAGAGTTATAACTGTACAAGAGCTCTCCTTCTCATTCTCTTCCTGCGAGATTCGCCTTCTCCGAGATCGAGAACAATCCCCCAAAAATAGCATATCGGAATTTGATAGTATTTCAGTCTATTACTCTACCACTGTTCGCGTCAATGTTTCATATTTATTATCGAAATGTATTTGTAAAAGAATAACTAATATATAGAAGCAAATCACCGTTCACAGCGGACACAGAACTCATCTTATAAAGTATTGTTTGAATTAATCATAAAATACACCAATCAATCAATGACTCCATGCGATTTTCTTGACGGATGTCTTAAGACAATTTCACTAATTTTAAAGCACTGCGTTATATCCCATACGATTATAGCTGAATGGTGGTAACGACAGAAAGCGGAAGTATTCATTACAGACCATTCGATTGTTCACACATTAATTAGAGAAGATTTGCTGATTTAACATGTACTTAATGTACACCCGTCTGGCAAATTCCCGTCTAGATTAAACACAGAGTCTACTTTAAGAATCCAGTTTCCCTTTTAACCTTTCTTTAACTCTTGGGACTGCCTTGTGTCAAAAGGGGCGCTGAACTCTGTCTAGCCATTGGGCCACTGAATTTGGCTTTCCTAAAGTCCCCTCAGCGTTCACGTACGATAGACTGGTCAATAGGAGAGATAAATATGTAGCGTTAGTGTTACCCGGACGCAGGCAGGGAGTTCGGCCTCAAGGCAACAGTCCAATCCTGTTCACTTGAACATATCCAGCCATATATACACCTGCCTTTCCTGTTCCTTTGAGCTTGCCTTTAGGTAACGGACGATCAAATTGACACAGTACACAATTAGCTGATCATTTTCTTGATGAGAGAATTTCTTTGAGAACCCTGGCAAGGTGTAAAAATAGTTTTCTCTGCCGAGGTAATCATCCAGTCAGCAGATTTCACACCTTCTATGGACCCACCAATTAATTGCTGGATATATATTTATGTAATATACGAGAAGAGACAGAGTTCTAAGGGCAAGAGTCTAGTGTTTGAACCAAGCTGCTTACTGGGGAAAGACGTCCCCAGGGTAAACTTGTGACATAGGACTATATACAAATTGTTGGCCCGGATTATTTCCAAATTAATAACATCCATTACAGCGGTACATAGTTTGGTAAGTACAAAACTAAATTTTACCTACTTTATCTTTTCCCGAAAAAAGTGTAAACATGATCAAGTGAACTGCTAACGGTTCACCTGGCTACACATGTAGAATTCTTTTGAAGCATTTTAAAATTGAGCCAAATTTCAGAAAATTATTGCCGCAGACAACAATTCTGTTTCAATGTATCTGAGTAAATGCGATTATATGTTCATGAAAATGTAACTTAAGCCGCACATATGGTTATAGGTTAAAAAAAAAAAAACACCGAAGAAAAGTGTAAAATTAAATTTTTTTTTTTTTGTGCAATACAAACTATTAGAATTAGATTAGTATAACAGTCTGATATTTTGGAAATCAATAATATAGGACGACTGACAAGTTCCAAAGCCAGCTCAAGTTACACTCTCTGCTAGATTGTAATACCTTGTAAAGCCTGCTTCAAATATTGGCTCAAGCGTCTGTGGTGTTCTCATAGAGTCGACAATTTGAACATCAATATGGCCACGAGAATTGATAATATGGATAAATGTGACAATGTATGTTTGCGAAATGTCACTCGTCAAACACTCTCCCGTAGATTAACCCATATGACCACATTTTGTTCAATACCCTACCTATTTGTCCGAAAGATAAATGAGTAATATTCAAGATTATCACAGCATCGATGTACTCCCTTCACTGTGTCAAACAAGCACACATTCTTCGACACGAGTCCACAGCCAATATACAAACCATACGAAGTTCCCCGATATTTTTATATAAGTATTAACTTTTCTTAATATAATAAGAAGATACACAGATCATGACGTCAAACAAGCACATCTTTGTTATACTAGTAATCAGAAAAACATGTCCATTATTCAAATATGTTCATATCATCATAACAGCTTATTTGTTCGATCAGCTTTTGCCCTTTAGTTTGCTTTTAAGGTACAGTTATCATAGTTAAGCCAGTTTAGATAAGCGAGACACTCGTATAGCAAAATAATCCATCACATTTATCCAAGACACCTTGTAGCGACATGTTTACGGCTAATAACTAATTCGACTAACTTCGATTAAAACTGATATTAATGTGTTTGGTCATGATAAAAAATTAAGGAAATATAGAATCCATTCATGTTGACATTTGTATTGCGACGATTCATTTGTAATAGCATGAGACAGTATTCTAAGGCTTTTATTCGGATAGAGAGTAAGGAAAGAGAGCTTAAGCTGGACACACACGCTGTTGTTTACTGACGGGATTCACTATGTTGATGTGGCAAACAATCGGAGATATACGTCATTCCAGAGACTGCCGGAGCGATACAGTGAAGAATCTCATTGACCCAGAGCCGCGTCCAATTGTCACGATACAGCATTCCCCGTCCTGTATCCAGTGTAAATATTTATATGACCATCTAAGCTTGTATAACCGTTAGAATTAACAACTGTAAAAAAATTTAAAAGCAATGCCTTGAAAATGATTTTCGCTTCTGGAAAATAAAACTAAAAAAAAAAAAACATTGCTCGCAACGCACTGTACTTCAGCAAAGTGACAACTCGCTACCCTAAAAAAATATTTACCTAAGCAAAAACAATCGCTTTGAGGTAACACCAAACCTCGTCAAAGTTAACACTTGCTTTCAGGTAACACTGTACTTCAACAAAGTCAACACTGGCTTCGATTGAGGTAACGCACTATATCTCAGCAAAAAACAATCCCTTTGAGGTAACACACTATACCTCAGAAAAGTGAACACTGTCGTCGAGGTAAAAAAACACTGTACCTTAGCAAAGTCAACACTCGCTTTGAGAGAGCACTTTATCTCAACAAATTGAACATTCCGTTTGCATAACCAGTTATAAGTTCCCCTAGGAATGAAAGCAACATCTCCGATGGGTTTAGCTATAACTGAATAAACACCGAGTTCGTTGTGCTATATAATAGCATTTCACCAAAATTTGCACTTTTGAAAATTACCAAACACGCTAGTTTGAGCGACCCTGATGACTTGCCTGAAAACTGCGTATGGTTATCTCACTGAGACAATGTTAGGTATTATAAGAGAACACAGGACTGTATGATTATATCAAGTTAGAGAAACACACGATTACAAGTTGCTGAAATGGCAAATTAAAGGGAATATATAGTGTAGTCGTTGAATAATAGATCAGAGATTTGAGTAGGAAGCGTTTTTGGCGATATTCTGTAAGACATGAAATTTGAAAACATACCAGATATTGATTTGGATATCCTGCTGATACGAATCAATGTTAAAACCAAGGCTATGAACAAAGAGAATGTGAATATGATGTGTTTAACTGATCAGCGGATTGAGTGTTTACCATATCATACGGAGCGACGATTGGGAGAAATATCTTAGACATGTCAATCATTGAGGGTCGCTGCTCGGATGACAGACATTTTTATATTAAATTTTTTTTCCCTGGACACACATGTTATATTTTCAAGGGCGTTTTAGCTAGTTCGTTATTTGCGATTTCTGGAAATTAAGTGACAACCTCAATACAAATTGACAATTGACCGTAACCCTACGTCGAACAAGGTTTTAAATCTATCACTACGACTCCAAAATTAATACTTATGTTAGGGGCAGCTTTAAAATACTCACATCGAATAAACACTGGCAACTGTTTTATTCAATACTTAGGTCACATTCACGAATATCTACTGTAACAATCAAATGAAACCCAAATCTAAGTAAAGCTCTGCTAGTACATTTAAACAAATAGCATATGGTATTTAAATTTTTTTATTTGTTAATGTAGAGAAAGGTAAAATTGCATGCCTAGGCCAGGTGACCAACCCGGAATCTTGGTATTTTAGAAAAATATTAGAACATCATTTTTTTTTCTTGAATCTATACTACTATACCTAACATAAAAAGTTTTGTTTCATTGCGGTCAATTGTCGCACTCAATGGTAATTCACTCATATCACGGCGGATGGTCCACTGCTCAGTCTGCGTTACTTAAAAATGAAGGAAAATCGGGAGAAAACCTGGAAAACTGTTTGCTTTATTAGTACTTTACATCATAGACAATGCCATTTCGCTCATAAGGTTGCTAGACCTGGGTAAAGGAAACCATCCTTTTCTTGTAAAAAGAGACAATGACAAGATGCAAGCGAACAACAGAACAAATTCCACGGTGCTATAAAATGCAGTGTGTTATCCTACAGTTAGGCACCACAACATAGGTCTCAGAGAGCACAAGGACAAAATGATTATAATGGTTACTGGAACTAAAACAAATCAATTTCCTTTGAGTAATATCCAAATGTCATTGGCATTTGTTTTGTTAATATAAGCATTACCGATTAAAGAAAAAAAATCTGTTTTTCTATTTTCAGAATTTCAAGAAAAGCACATCTGTACTTAGGCAAATCACACCTGTTCTATAACTATGGTCGTTAGCAGATGGCATCGATGGAGAGTTCTGGGTGTCTTCATACTTGTGATAGCAAGTTGTTGGGAGGTCTTGGCTGCGTCAAGAACCGCTAGCGGTGGGTGTGTACAGGAAGTGAACTGCCGAAGACCAGATTGTATTTGTCCGTCTACAAAACCCCCATTGGGCATGCAGCGTCGAAACATTCCACAGCTAGTGTATTTTACGTTTGACGACGCGGTTACTGACTTCACATCTCGGGCATTCAACACTCTTTTCCCACCGGAAAGAACAAACCCAAACGGTTGCCCAATACCAATGACCTTGTTTATTTCGCATGTCAGTACAAATTATAATCTGGTACGGGGGTTCTACGAAAGAGGAATGGAATTGGCTGTCCATTCTGTAAATCACGGGCACATTCGCTCTTCGGAGGCCATGTTACATGAGGCAGTACAACAACGGAAGAATATTGCAAAGGAGGCCAAAGTACCAATTGAGAAAATAACTGGCTGGCGAAGTCCATTTCTTCTGCCGTACGGTGACAAACAGATGGAAATTCTACAGAATAATGGTTTTGAATATGACAGCACATTGACTATCCACAGAGACGGGCTTGACGGCTATACATACTGGCCGTTAACAATGGACTACGGGTGGCCATATTCATGTATGGTTGTCCCATGTCCCAGCTCTAATTTCACTGGTTTTTGGGAGATCCCAATTGTCTCTGTGATGGACTATCAAAAGTCATTCCCCTGTCAATATATTGATGGATGTGTGCAACCCCCGCCTGACTCAGAGTCAGCCTTTCAGTATCTCTGGCAAAATTTCGAGAGTTATTACAGAAGCAGCCATGCACCTTTCGGTATCAACATGCACGCGGCATGGTTTGCTTGGCCAGAGAGACTTGCAGGTATGAACAGATTTATTCAGGAATTGGGTAAACTAGATGATGTGTACATCGTTACTGTCCAGCAGCTCATACAGTACATGAAGAATCCAGTAACGCTAAGTCAAGCGATATCCTATGAACCGTTCCAATGCAACAATGTCGGTGTTCCGGCTTCAGCAGGAGGAGCTCGCACTCAACCCCGAGCAAAATCTACACCGCCAACACGAAAATACACAGCAAGAACAACGCCGAAAACTACATTACGCACAACTACCAAAAAAAGAACACCACGGACAACTGCACGAGCAACAACAACATCCAAAGCTACGACACGGAAAAGAAGAAGGACAACAACCACTAGGCCAACAAGGACAGTGACGCGACGAACAACTACTAGGCGCCAAAACCGAGAAACTACCAGAAAACAAACAACCAGACGCACAACACCACGAACAAGGACTTCACGACGAACTACACGGAGGCCCATCACAACAACTACGAAACGCACAACTTTACGAACAACTAGACCTCTAAATACACCTACCTCAGGAGCCGATGATTGGAGGTATAAAAGCGCCACACCTTGGTGGAATTTAGTGGATAACCCTGTCACAAAAAAACCATGGTGGAAAGAGACCGTATCTCCCTCTGTGGTGACGTCTTACCCATGGTGGGATTCTAGAAGACGTACTCCTTACAATCGGCCTACACCTAAACCCACACAACCTTATGTAAGTCGAGGTACTATGACAAAGAGATGGAGTCGATACACCACTACTAGGCCAACCACCACAAAGCATTGGACTCGACGTAGCCAACCAACAACACGTCGTTTCAGATTAAAGCTTCCAGAAATCGTTCCAAATCCCACTGAAAAAGAATCATGGGCTTATTGGACGCGCCATTCTGTCGCCATACCAACTTTAAAACCAACTTCGAGGACCAGAACTTCCCATAATTCGGGTAATAACGGGCAAATTTCTCAAGCAGCTGGATTTGACCCAAGTCTGGTTAAAGCAGCTGATGGAAGGAGCAGTTGTCAACAGGGTTTGAACTGTTTTTTACCGGAGTGTTTCTGTGATGGCAAGCAAGTTCCACAAACCGTGAGCCTCAAGCAAACACCGCAAATTGTCTATATTACATTCGAGGGACCCGTTAATCCACAGATTTATGTAGAATTTGTAAGACTTTTTTCCTCTCGTAGACGAAACCCTAATGGATGTCCCATCAAGGCGACTTTCTTTGTTCCTAGCAGCACAACCGACCCGGGATACACGAAAACACTATACGAAAGAGGGAATGAAATTTCTTTATTGGCTCACAGCGGAGATCCCATGAGACAGCGTGATTTATTGGCGGTTCGAACAGAAATTCCAAAGCTTGACATTAAAGGCTGGAGAAGTGAGAACCTTTCCCCACTGTCAGAAGGCTACTACACCAGCTTACCAAAACACGGGTTTAAATACGATTCTACTCTAATAGATACCCGGGAAAGAAAAGGGGAACAGCTGTGGCCCCTGACACTCGATTATGGCTGGACACGACAATGCAATATTAAACCATGTCCTTTAGACTCACATCCGGGACTTTGGGAAATCCCCGTCGTAGCTCAGTACGACATCAAGGATCGTTACCCATGCACTTACATGGACGGCTGCCATATGCAACCAGGAACAATGAATGATACGTACAAACTACTTTGGGACAATTTCCAAGCTTATTATTCAACCAATCGAGCACCCTATGCGATAAATTTACGCCACACCTGGTTTCATTATTTCTATCTTTTTAAGCTAGATGCCCTAAATCAGTTCATTGAAAAGTTAGTGGAAATGGAAGATGTTTACATTGTAACTATTACCGAAATGTTAGAATGGATAAAAGACCCTGTTCCTCTTAACGAATTAACAAACTATCAAAGCTGGCAATGTTTTTAATTATTTGGGACTTATAGTCTTGTTTTTATGCATAAATTATTTTTGTAATCGTGGCATTGAATGTGATTATTGGAGAACCAATTTTGTGTCTTGCTATTCATCTTCCACGGGCGAAACACAGAGGCAGTGGGTGATGGAGCTT